>VNJR01005420.1:0-35646 GCA_008042585.1 Drosophila punjabiensis
ATTTACTCAGTAACACCAGGCAAATTTGCTATATGCTCCGACTCCCTTTCCTCCATTAAATCTATTACAAATCCAAACAACTACTCATATTATCCCAACACAATAAGAAACATAATCACAAAACTCTATCCAAAAATTAAACTAATTTGGATCCCGAGCCACATCGGTATAGAAGGCAATGAGAGAGCAGACACTGCAGCAAAGAACGCAAACAAATATCCCCTAACATTCACAGAGAACTTCAACACCAAAGACATCGCACAACACCTTAACAAATATTATACTGGCAAACTGGAAAAATTACAAAGACAAACTAGCCATTGGTACAAACAGATTTCATTAAACACCCCAACAAATTTTTCTTTTAAATCCACTAATCTCAATAGACAACAACAAATTATTATTAATAGACTACGCCTAGGACACACGCAAGCTACAAATGCCCATTACATGAATAATTCCCTAACAAGCACCTGCCCCTTTTGCAACACCTCAACGATAGACATCCAACATATTCTAATAGACTGCATTGCACTTTCCCTAATAAGATCTATATCCTTTTCCAACGAAAGCCCTGTCCATCTCCTAGCAAATCCAACAACAACTAACTCAAACAAAATCCTCTCCTTTCTTCACAAAACCAACCTCATACACAAAATTTAATTTATAACAATATTATACTATCACCTCAACATATGTAATAACACAGATGAGCGGAAGGCCGAAGCAGCTATTGCTCTGTCCAACAAGTTATCATTTGCTTTAAAGCATCTCGATAGCTTTATATAAATAAATAAATAAAATAAATAAAATGCTACTTTTATATGTACGTGGTACCAAATGAGTCTATGAGTCATGAAGTAGTTCAGGGACGAAATTTTTTGGAAGCTTGCCAGCTGAAACTGGATCTAGACACGTTGGAAATGGTTACGCTCAAGACCTTAGATGCCGAAAATATTAAAGAAACAGTTAGTGAAACAGTTAGTCCTATTATTAGTGAAACAGTTAGTGAAACAGTTAGTTCTATTATTAGTGAAACAGTTAGTCCTATTATTAGTGAAACAGTTAGTGAAACAGTTAGTCCTATTATTAGTGAAGCAGTTAGTGAAAGAGTTAGTCCTGCGATTAGTAAAATTATTGGTCCTGAAATAGTTAGTCCTGAGGTTAATGAAATTATTAGTTCTGCAGTAAGTAAAATTGTTAGTCCTACGGTTATCGAAACAGTTATTCCTTTAGGTACAGTTATGCCCAGTTATGAAGAAGCTGTTCGAGAAATATTTAGTATTGATTGCATGGAGGATGAGCAGATGAGTTATATATGTGGCACAAATAATGACCAAGTCTTAAACCGCCGATTAAAAGAGATTATTGCGTGTAATTACTTAAATGTAGAAAAGCCTACAGAACCTTTTGTCAAATGTGAAATAAAACTAAATTTAGAAACATCTAAACCATTTAGCTGCGCCCCTAGGCGACTGGCTTATTCAGAGAAAGAGAAACTACAAAAATTATTAGATGAATATTTAAAGGAAGGAATTATACAACCCAGCGAATCCGAATATGCTTCGCCCATAGTTTTGGTCAAAAAGAAAACAGGGGATATAAGACTATGCATAGACTTTAGAAAACTGAACAAGGTCTTAATTAAAGACAATTACCCGATACCGCTTATTGATGACCTCTTAGATAAACTTGTGAACAAAAAAGTATTTTCAAAACTTGATTTAAAAAACGGTTATTTTCATGTATTTGTTAATAAGGAATCGATTAAATATACCGCGTTTGTAACGCCGTTAGGGCAATTTGAATTTCTGAGGATGCCAATGGGACTGAAAACTGCATCGGCAGTATTTCAGAAATTTGTTAACAAAATTTTCGACGATCTTATAAGAAATAACAAAGTAATTGTATACATGGACGACATCATGATCGCCAGCAAGGACACTGAGGAACATTTGCAGATCTTGAAGGAAGTGTTTCGCAGATTAGCTCTAAACAAATTAGAATTAAGAATGGATAAATGTGAGTTCCTTCAGACTAATATTAAATATTTAGGATTTATTATAAATGGCGAGGGCATTAGGGCTGACGACAAAGGGATAGAAGCCATACAGCATTTTCCGATTCCAGATAAGACACAGTCCGTTCAAAGTTTCCTAGGTTTATGTTCATACTTCCGTAGATTTATAAAAGATTTTTCAACGTTGGCGAAACCATTATATGATCTTTTAAGAAAAGATGAAAAATTTAAGTTTGGAGAGAAGGAGATGAATTGTTTTTCGACACTGAAGGAAAAGCTAGTACAGGCACCGGTTTTAGCCATTTACAATTACAGGGACGAGGTAGAGCTGCACTGTGATGCAAGCGCTCTTGGTTTCGGTGCTGTGCTATGCCAAAAGAAAGAAGATGGAAAATTACACCCCATATTTTATTTTTCAAAACGCACAACAATTGCAGAGGCTAAGTACCACAGTTTCGAACTGGAGACAATGGCTATTATTCACGCACTGCGAAGATTTAGAATATATTTATATGGAAAACGATTTAAAATTGTTACTGACTGCAATTCGCTCACTTTAACCCTAAATAAGATAGAACTTAATCCGCGAATAGCCAGATGGGCGTTAGAGCTCCAAAACTACGACTATGAGCTTATACATAGAGAAGGAAAGAAAATGCAGCATGTTGATGCTCTTAGCAGATGCACAAATATTATGATTGTAGAATCAAATACGTTTGAAGATAATTTAGTAATATGCCAGGCCAAAGATCCAAAAGTTCAAGAAATTAAAAAACTGTTAGAAAAAGGCGAACATAAGTTATTTGAGATGAGAAACGGAATTATTTATAGAAAATGCAACGATGGCAGACTATTATTTTATGTTCCTATAGAAATGGAAGAGCATGTTCTTTATAAATATCACAATGAAATCGGACATGTAGGTAGAGACAAGATGTTGGACATGATTTTAAAATCTTATTGGTTTCCCAATGCCAAGGAAAAATGTTTAAACCATATAGAAAATTGCCTAAAATGTGTTGCGTTCTCCGCTAAGACAGGCAAAGAAGGATTTCTGCACTGCATTCCGAAAGGTAGCAAACCTTTCGAATTAATACACATCGATCATTATGGCCCAGTCGACTCAGGTAGATCAAAAAAACATATTTTCGTTATCATCGACGGTTTTACAAAGTTCGTGCGATTATATGCCACAAAGATTACTAATACAAAGGAAGTCATCGCTGCCCTGAGGGACTATTTTAGAGCATACAGCAAACCCAAATGCATTATCTCAGATAGAGAAAGTTGTTTTACATCGAAAGAGTTCGATGAATTCATGTTAGAGTTTGATATAAAACATATGAAGATTGCGACTGGATCACCCCAGGCCAACGGGCAGATTGAAAGAGTCAATAGAAGTTTAGGTCCAATGATAGCAAAACTGATAGAACCAGAGAAAGGCATATACTGGGACACAGTAATAGATAAGGTTAAGCACGTGTTAAATAATACGCAACACCGTAGTATCAAGCAAACTCCAAGCAAAGTGCTTTTTGGTTTAGAGCAAAGAGGAAAAATTGTGGATGAATTAAAAGAAAAGCTAGAAGAATTAGATAATACTCCCGAAGACAGGGATTTGAAGAAAATTAGAAACGAGGCAGAAAAGAATCAAGGAAAAGCTCAAGCTTATAACAATGCACGATATGATAAAACTGCCAGAAAGCCATCTGAATACAATAAAGGAGATTATGTAATGGTGAAGAATTTCGACAGCACAGCAGGCGTTTCAAGAAAGTTGATTCCGAAAAATAAAGGTCCTTACGTGATTTCAAAAGTGTTGAGAAACGATAGGTTTTTGTTAAAGGACGTAGAAGGTTTTCAGGTATCACGTAACCCTTACCAAGGTGTCTGGAGCATTCAAAATATAAGACATTGGATAGGCAACAAGAAAAAGTTACTAACGCACAATTAAATAAAGAAATATAGTATGTAAACATATAATAATAATAATAATAATAATAATAATAATAATAATAATAATTATTTTAATAACAAGATTACATAAGTTTAAGTAATATGAATAAGAAATAAAAACCATGATCAGAGGATCAGATTAGTCAGGACGGCCGAGTTGTGGTAGGATATATACGCACAAGGACCACTGTACATTGTATTAGCATAGGTTGAGCCTAAAAAAAAAGTGAAGAAATATATTAAAGCACCGTGTTGATTACTCAGCATTTACAGATGGTATTGCCGAAAAAAATACGTCGCCAAGCGATTTTCATGTGCCTGAAATAAATACGCGTAGCGCATCTGCTCTGTATTTTTCGTTCAGTGAAGCATTGTTTATTAGCAGAGTAAGCTTTTCCTGTTTGTCTGCGTATGTGAAATCAAGTGTTAATAATGGCATTAAAATTAAGGGGTGTGTCGAATGACGATAGAACCATATCGGCTGAGCCTTTTATTTTATTTCGAAGGATTCCTAAAGCTTGGTAGTGTTTGGAGCTTGCATCATATTTTTATGATTTTTGTATTCAAACGTCGAATCGTGGATCTTACGAACGCGTTTTATACTTTTGTATTTATTATTATTATTTAAACGTCGAGTTGAGGGTCTTACGATCGCATTTTTTTATTTATTATTATTTCTACGTCGAGTCGAACATCTTTCGAACGCGTTGGGTGCCAATTAATTATATATCCTTTTTGACAATAAGGAGACTTTGATTAAGCTGCGAGCGGTGAGGACCGGTTCGGTTTATTCTCCAAAATCAATTAAAAGCTAAGTACATTGATTCTTTTAATGATAGCTAGCCCTATGCCTCAAAAGTGCTGACCCCGCAGATTTCGCAAGTAGTGCAATGTCCGCAAACTGCATTTGCATTTCATGACCTCTTATGCATGGCCAGCGTGGGAACCTTCCTGTGGTGGGGAGACCGTGTTAACTTCTATGCAAGATAAAAATATCTTGTTTCCCGTAAGATAAAAATCAATTGCTTTTTTTTCACAGGCATTAAATATTTCCGGTATTGTTTTGAATGCCAGATGTTACAGATTCAAATGGATTCGTTGATAATATTTTGAATTAATTTCTGATTATTGACTTCGTGATGTTCTTCGTTGAACCAGTTAAAGGTTTTCTCTATTCCGGGATGTAGAAGTTCCTTATGTTTCTTCAAGATCAAATTCTTGAATTCAGCATAGGTCAAAATATCAATCAATTTCTTAGTACATCTTAACAGTTTAGTCAAGCTGTTTGGGCTTATGATTTCGGTATGTGCCCTTTGGAATAGTCTTCGTCATTACTGAAGTAAAAAGCGCTCTTTTTGGTGCACACATACTCCTTAATGAGAGATTTAGCCAACACGTTTGTCGTTTCTTTATAAGTTATTTTGATCTTCAAGTTTTGAAAGAAGTGACTCACGTCTGTGGTGTCGTTGTTTCCCTTTTCTATCTCTATCTGTCAAGAATAGAAATTCAATGGTCTCTCCGAAATGGATATATAATTTAAATTATCTTCGCCTGCACTATGGATTGTTGCGTCTATGCTATTCGCTACTTCGCCAAGCATGACATCTTCTATTTTTGTGCAGGAAAGAGCATCCGCTACACTGTTTTCTTTGGCAGGAAGATATTTTATTTTATAGTCGAATTTATTCAACTTTATTTTCCAACGCTGAAGTTTGGCTCTTTGATATTGTTAAGCCATACCAAAGGTTTGTGGTCACATTGAATTTCAAATGGCCAGCCGAATAGGTATGACCTGAAATACCTCGTTCCCCAAACTATCGCTAGTAATTCTTTTTCAATAGTAGCGTAGTTTATTTCATGCTCGTTCAGCGTTCTGTTGACGTAACATACGGCTTGTGATTTTGTGACCTATTGCTAACTTGTGAGGGAGAAGGATTTTGAGAAATCAGGGTAGATTAAAATCGTTTCTGAAGTATTAACACCTTTAACCTTTGAAATGACTCACTGCAGTCCTTGCATTTGGTATCAATCACAGCTCCTTTCTTCAGCTTGGTAGTCAAAGGATTGACTATCTTGGCAAAATCAGGTATATTCCCGTAGAAACCACACAGTCCTAAAAATGATTTTTTTTTGTTTAGGGGTCTTGGGAAATGGAAAGTTTATAATCGCCTTTGTTTTGTTTGGGTTCGGTTTTATCCCATCCGTAGTGACAATGTGTCAATGTGTGTTATTCATGAACTCACATTTGTCTAGCTGTAGCTTTAAATTAGCACCCCTAACTTTCCAAAGACTTTCTTTAGAGATAGAATATGTTCTTCCAATGAAGTGAAAAAAATAATAATTTCATCTAAATATACTAAACCATCTTTGTAGATCAACTCTTTTAAAAGATTATTCAAGGTTCTCTGAAATGTTGCTGGGGCATTTTTCAACCCAAAAATGCGGTTTTCGCAAAGTTTCATCCATTTGGATCTGATGAAAACCTTTCGCTAGATCAATTGTGGTGAAATACTGGCATCTTTCAAGTTTATCGAATATTTCGTCCATCCTTAGGATTGGGAATTTGCCATTTGTCTCGTTGAGATTTCTGTAATCAACGACTAGCCGAAATTTCGGTTTCCCAGAAGCATCTGCCTTCTTGGGGACTACCCAAATAGGAGAACAATACGATTTTCGAATTATACCCTGCTCTGTCATTTCCTTAATTTGTTTGTTTACCTCCTGATCAACACTTTGGGGGTATTTATATGGTTTCCTATAAACCGGATCTTCATGTTGAGTTTGGATGACATGCTTAATTGTACTTGTGAAAGTCAAATTCTTACCTTCCCTGTACTGAATTTCCTTATACTCGTATAGAACCTTCTTTTAACATTCTACCTCGTCAACATTTAGATGTTCGAGTCTATACTTGTTGCATTCACGTAATTCGTTTTGGATTGCAAAACAGACCATTTCGTTCTCAACGGACATAGGGTCAGACTGTGAAACATTTCTGCCCTTTGTGTCAATTTTTTGAGTAAGGCCCTTTGTAGGTGCGGTCTTCTCCTTTTTTTGTTTTTGGACGAGTTGTTCTGCTGATGCAGATTCGTCTTTTGTTTTTGGGTCAAGGCATTTCGTAGATGCGGTCTCGCCCTTTTTCTCCTCGTAACAAAATTTTTAGGTTCTTGAACCTTATGTTACCGTCTCCTTTTTGTAATCAATCTTTGCCTTAGAATCCTCTAAGTATTGGCGACCTAACAGGAAAATTATGCACATAGAATTTTTGTTCAGACGGACATACTGTGCTGGGCTTCATTAATACAATTTTACTTAATTTGATGGGGCCCTTTATTGTATACACCGTGAGATTTTCTTCAATTTCTTTTTCTTTTGCAATATTCTTCTTTATGATATTGATGGATGACCCTGTGTCGATCATGCCTTTGTAAAGATTGTTATTGTATGTAATTTTTACATAGGGACTGTTTCTTCCTCCTCTAACTCCGGATTGTCCGAGTCAATTTGATGAAAATTTACGTCCATCTTACTTTGCCCACTCTGGCTATCCCTTTGTCTTTTGGTGGGTCCACCACTACTTGCGTTATTCGAAGTTGATGGTTGGTGATTAATGGGGTTATATTGCCTAGCCTGTGTCAAATCATTTCTAAATGTATGATAATTTCACCCTTTGATTTAGTGGAATATAACTAGTAGGATATTGACTTTGGCTACTTTGGTTATTCTTGTTAGTATTTGGTGCTTGGGACATACTTTGATTAGCAGCAAAATAATAGGTACTATGTTGGGTATGTTTATTTATGTAATACCTTTGATTATTTCTTTGATTCTTATTTCCCCCGTTCTTGCGATTGTGCCCTTGTTACTTTTGGAGGTATTGATCTTCAGGATTTGCATCATAGAGACCAATTT
Organism: Drosophila punjabiensis; assembly: GCA_008042585.1. Classification (NCBI taxonomy): domain Eukaryota; kingdom Metazoa; phylum Arthropoda; class Insecta; order Diptera; family Drosophilidae; genus Drosophila; species Drosophila punjabiensis. The sequence continues at coordinate 7,889 of VNJR01005420.1, forward strand.
CCATAGTCGCTTGTTTTAATTTAGGAATTGTATCAATATCTCTGCGAGCATATACATTCTATCAGGGAGTTTTCTGTCTACTGTTGTTTTGACAATTCGCTTAAGCATTTCTGTGTAATTAGCTTTGTTTACAGGGTCAATCTCTAATTCTAGCTTATCAAACATATTTCTGTACTGCACTTCCAGTATCTCGATGAACTTACTAATGCTTCCTGGGTAGGTGGTCTCTTTCAGCTGCTTCACAAGTGTCACATTAGGTCTATGATATTTGAATGAAGCGGCAAGGGTTGTCCTCATCTTTGTCCATGTTGTTGCTCCTGCTTGGATCACTGCTTCCAACGCCGCGTCTACGATCACTTTTCGGATTGCTCCATAGATGTTGTTTTAGCAAGTCTTTTTGCCAGTTAATAAGTTACTCTTTATTACCTTTATTAAACCGATTGCCTGTTAAGGCAATAGTGAATTAAAGGATAAGAGAGTTATTTTTAATTAGGTTTTATTGATCCTAAACCCGTTGGGGTAAGGATAAAATACGTTACAATTGTTATTGTGAGACACAGCTACGGCTGTTCTAAATTTATTATGATTTATGGTTGAGTTAATAATTTGCAAAATAAAACAAATTCACGTTGAACTTTATTTTTCAGACCGCACGGGATTTTGGTTTTATTCACAGAAAAGATTATTAGATTATATTTTGTGATCTCATTATCCGTCAATATGCTAGGGTGTAAGATATTGTACTTAGCAGATGCAACGTTGTCCTGTAAATGTTCTATTTTATTCCTTAATAATTGAATTTTTATTTGTTGGTCGTATTATAAATTCTCCTGATTTCGTTTATTTTCATATTTATTAATTGAACTTAACTGACTTTCTATAGCTCTTCTATCTGAATGGATTAATTGCCTTATGTAACTGATTGTATCGTTGAAATATGTATTAATATAAATTTGTTTGTTTACTAACTCATTGGTTTCTTGAATGTTTTCGTGATTTTTTTTTAAGTCCCTGTCTCTGGATTGTTTCGGTTTGGCCTGCCTTTTCTATATTAGAATCTAATACAACTGTTTTCGTATATGCGTAGCATCATTGTTTTTAAATTTCTCCAAATCCTATTTCGTAATATATTTTATCTAGTAATGTACCCTGTGTCATTCTTTAGCTGCATTTACTAGCAAGCTTTCTACATTACTGAAATCTATGAACTTGTCTTGCTTATGGTAAACTATTAATTCATCAGTTTTATATTTAATATTCTGCAGCTCCACTGCTAGTTCGCTCACCGTGTTCACTCTCAGGTCGCAGATTCTTCGGTAAATTTGGTGTGGTTCTGTATCCGGTCTGTAACGTAGTTTCAACGTCGCCTCGATCAGCTCCCAGTTGTCGGCTTCCGGTACGTTTATCACTACATCCTTCACTTGTCCTTGAATCGTCCTATAGAATATGGTCCTGGTGGCTTCCCGTTTAAGTTCCGGATCTTGAATTGATTGGAGCAGATACTCGACGCTGCTGAAGAAGGAGTTAATCGAGATATCCCCTGTTCCTGTGAACGTCGCCAGATGGTTTATAGTTTTGAACAGCCGTCCTTGCTGTGCAGAGTTGGCAGGGTTGTTTTGTAGTTGTACGTAGGCTTGTTGGAGTTGCCCCAACTGCCCTTTCCCTGATTGCCAGTTGCTCCAGTAGGTCTGCCTGTGGCATATGGGGGTTTTCTTGTCTTGTCGAATTTATTTGCTCGGTTCCTTCTTCTCGATGCCGTTTTGGATGGTAAATCAATTTCAGTTTGGTTTAGAAGTCGACTTATTTTTAGTTGAGCTCCCTCGACGTCCTTGTCAACTTATTTTTAGTTGAGCTTCCTGGGATTCCTTGGCTTTAGAAGTCCACATATTTTTAGTTGAACTCCCTTGACGTTCTTGCCAACTTATTTTTAGTTGAGCTTTCTGGGATTTCTTGGCAACTTATTTTTAGTTGCACTTTATGAGTTATTTCACTGCACTGTTTTTGTCGGCCGATTGTAAATTAATTATTTTTTTTTTATTTTATATTTTTCCGATTAGTTAAAATTTGTTTATTTATTCGGTTCGATCACTGGATCCTCTTTAGTAAAAAATGATCCCACCAGTTGCACCAATTTTTTACTGCGGGTCGGAGTTATATAAAAAAATAAATAAATGCGGACATGACGTTTGGATTTAAGTGGCGAATAATAACTCAACTCTCTTTATTGAAAAGGTCATATTTAAAGGTTAATTGTGTTACAATTGGTTTGTGTTTGTGTACTTAAATGGAATTCTGATTTAGCTTATTCTATATGCTTATGTAGTTATTGCGAAACTTATGCTGATTAGACTTATTCTACCTGCAAGTGGTTTCGTTGCGAAACCGGATGCATACAAGAGTTTATTAACTCGGGTCGCGAAATTGCTTATTTGACCTTTATAGATTCCAATAACTCTTGAACTGTCTGTGATTATTTGGGTATTATGTACTAAGAATGAAGTGGATCTGTACATAAATCGTTCGCGCTTGGGCGCGCGCAAACGGGCACACTGCGGGAAGAAGGCGCTGGGGACAGGAGCAAAAGGGGCTAACGCCAGATATAAGGACAGGCACACTGAAACCCACCAGGCCGCTATATAAGACGGACTGCAGCCGGTGAAAGTTTCACTTAGTAGCCGACAGCGATCGGGTGAGGTATGCCTACCTAGTAGCACGCATCCAAATAGTCAGCAGCGAAGTCATATTTTTCTGGTCTTCTGATCTGGTTGGCTAAAAACATAGTAGATAGCTATCGTAGTAGTTCCCTCTTCCCCTTAACCCGCCTTCCCCCCGTCTCGTTCGACCGATCCGCACTAGGTTCCCGGATTAAGTCTCGCCTCGTGGCCGACCGAAAGGTTCCCGAGCTAAGTATTGCTCTCTCGAGATATTGTCTTCTCGCTCTCGCGGCCGACCGAAAGGTTCTCGAGATATTGTATTCTCGCTCTCGCGGCCGACCGAAAGGTTCCCGGGATATTGTCTCTCGCTCTCGCGGCCGACCGAAAGGTTCCCGAGATATTTTTCGCTCGCTTTCACGGCCGACTTAAAGGTTCCCGAGTGATCCCCGCGAACATCTAATGGGTCGTCACCACCCACCGTTCTTTCCTTACAGCAACGTCCAGTACACCGGACGAAGCAGAACGAACGAGCAAGCTTTCCAGTTTCCACCCAGTTGTAAATCAAAAGTTGAACAAACGTGACCTTTAATTAATTACTAAGTAATTCTCCTGACTTATACTCTGGGACCGGGTCGGAAATCTCCTCCAGCAGCTACACCTGACACAAACAAATATCTGCGACAGATCCTTGTTATCCCTGAGCCGACGGATCGTCACAGTGGCGCCCGAGCAGTTTTTGTGGTTGCTAGAGAAAGACCAACACCGGTAGAGTAATGTCCGCATGGGTATATCGGGCGACCAAAACGGAACTAACAGATTACGCAGAAAAGCTCAAGGACTTGAGACGCACGGTAGCGGCGTTCACGAAAAACCAGAATTCGTAGTGACAAGCCCGAAAGGAAGAAGAGATGAGATGGAGGGCACGAAAGCCAGAAAGAAGGTGGAGACAGAAAAAGTCGACCAGGTACGGAACAGGGGGATCCGATACCAGGGAACGTGAGACCCTTTGAAGATCCTGGAAAAAGTGGAACAATGGGAGACCGGCTACGGGATCCAAAAGGACCAGCTCGTCTAGACGATGCCGTTCATCCTGGAGGGGATAGCCAGCGATTGGTGGAACACAACACCGTCTAGGATTTGTTCATGGAAGCAACTAACGACAGAACTGTTGGAATACTTCCTGCCTCCGAGATACGAAGAGCAATTAGACCCCCAAATATCGCAGCTGAGACAGAGAGAAAACGAACCAGCAAGGGAGTGCGCTATGGGGCTAAGGGAGCTGTTGCGCTTCACAAAACTCTCGGAGGAAGAGAAACTCGATCGAGTGTAAAAACGCTAGAAGCAAGATAAAACTGTACACTAGGAGGAGCGGTTGCTACAATGCGAACAAAAATATTCGCATTCACATTTCTTGCCATAGTTAGGAGTCCATCATTTAAATTTATAACATTGAGTCACTGTGTGTCCCATCATATTACAGACTGGGCACATTTCATCTGAATAATTATTTTTATTTGAAAAATTAAAATTTTCATAAGTATAAACATTTTTTGATAGATTTGTATTTTTATTAACAGGTTTTTTCTCCTGAACGGAGCTAGTCGAACTCAGTCGCTGCTCCAAAAATTCCATAACATCCGATAAATTCTGGATGTCCCTGGTCTTTTTTACATGACTCTCATATAATTGGAGAGTCAGTGTATTAAATTTTCTAAGCACCATGTGAGCAAATAACACATCAACTTCATCGGTCAGGTTGGCCTTCAGTTTTAAAATGTTTATCGCTTCATTAATGGTGTCGATAAAGGATTTTATTTGCCTAACAGAATCAATATTTAAAATTGATAAGTCCATCAGGCGACTTAATTGGTCCGAAAATATTTTACGCTTATTTTCGTACCGCTTGGTTAGAAGGTCCCAAGCGGCCTCGTAATTTTCGGCGGTACCCATTAAAAGATGGGCGACCACATTTCGAGCTTCCCCTTTTAAAGCCGATTTTAAATAATTAAACTTTAAGGAGGTACTGAGACTCTCCCTAGAATGAATTAATTCCATGAATAATTCATGAAAAAAGGTCCCACTCTTTGAAATCGCCGCCAAATGTGGGCACCTCGATTTTTGGTAGGGTCGGTAAATCTGGAATTTTACACACCTCCAATTTTACCTCGCCCTTTTCTTTCATCTGTTCGTTTATTTCAGATGAGATATTTTGAATATCAAATTCTAACTCGTTAAGGGCTGACTCGAAATCTAGGCTTCATGCTCCTACTTTCGACTTAAGATCGGTAATATTTTGCCAGAGGAAATGAATCTTATTTTTCCTAATACGCAAGGTTTCGCGATTCTGGCTCTGAATTTCCACATATGTTTCGTCTAAATAATCCCTCAGTTTTTTAATCTTTTCTTCTAATAACGGGTGACTGTGTTCCTCTTTGCTATTTGACGCTGACTGCACGACTTTTTCTTGTATGAGGTGAAAAGCGTTTAATATCTGCTCGTACCTCTTTTTGTTAAAGTAGTCGTGGTCTATTGGGCCTAAACTCACTAACATTTTATGATTGGATTCAAATTCTTTTTCCAATTCATTTAAATATTTTATCTCCTGACTTGAAAAATTGGTAATTTCTTTCGCCACAATTTCCCCACAAATCTTATTTAGTTCAGCCTGCCTTTTCAGCAGGCTTATGATATGTTCGGACAACATTTTATTCATATATTCTATTATATATATTTTTTTTGTATGAGCCCCTGAGCGGTATAAGTCCAAACTTAAAAAAACTGTATTATCTATTTCTCCTCAAATCCTATTAAAGTGAATTTCACGAATTTCACGAAAATTTCGATAAAATATTAAAAAATTTATTTTTATTTTTTATTTTATTATTATTATTATTATTTTATTTATTTTATTTTTTTTTTTTGCTTCCACTTAATTAGAAATCGTATATTTAAAAAATTATTTGTATATTGTTATTCCTATTATTTGTTTTTTGTTTATTTATTAATATAACATATCAAAAGTATTCCTTATCTGCTTTCCGCTGCGTTGCCGCCGCTGCCGCTTGTAGGGGTGGGGCTGGTTGACGGTGTCGGCTGTCGATGTCTTCGCTGCCGCTGTAGTAGCTGCAGTCGCTGTCGTCGCTGCAGGTGTAGTTGCTGCTGCTGATGTCGGTGTAATCGCGTGGCTCAAAATATAATTTTTGGGAGCTACGCAATAATTTGATTCTCCTTTTTAAATCGAGTTTGTTTATTGTCAATGCACTTTTTATATTTTTTAAGTTTTTTGCACATACACATTACCAAATGTTTACTGGTATTATAGCAACCTTTAGCTTTATTGTTAGTCTATAAGGTGCTTTCATAAACACATTAAAAATTTTTTGTGTATATTTTAGGTTTTTATTTGTTTATTATTTTTAGTCACAATTCTTCACTGGTGATGTCTATGGCCTCAGCACGCCTTACCAAACTATTAATTGGTAACTTTAACCTTTAGCTTTATTTCGAGACTAAAGTGCCTGTGTTTAATAACATAAAAGATCTTAGAATATCTTTTTGTTTTTATGGTTATATTCTCTGTTCCTTACCACGGGTGGGGGGAAACAAGAGATATTTATTTTCGCAGCCTTAGTATTCCAAGGTGCTGGTTTAACAAACTCTGAACCTCTTACCACAGGGGGGAAAGTTGAGACACTCTGCAAGGACCAAAATGTAAAACAGTGCTAAATAAAAACACGTCTTCATTTGCTGAGATATAATTTCAAACTGATTTTATTTATTTTACTCCCTTCTTAAAGTTAACATTTAATTTCTTATATATAAAAAGACCAACGCAGTGGCCATGTATTTCCCTGTGGGAACTGCATACGCGGCACTTTGCCCGCGGAGCTCACCTTACATTTTCAGGCGGCTATATTGGCTTATATATATATATATATTTATTTATTAACAATAAATTTGTGTTCATGTGTGAACATGGCTTCTACACTTGCCTTTACGATTTGTAATTTGTTCCTAAGTGCTCACACTAGGTCCCTTGTCTCTGTCTCCTCCACTATATCTTTGAGCGTTTGCTCCACGCCCTCTATTGGTTCCTGATAATCTTTAAGCTTCACTATGTGCAAACGTCTTGTGTGTTTGTATTATCCTTGCCGAGCCGAGATTTATCTGCGCCAACGGCTCATCTCCTTCTCCTGGTCCTTGAACACTCGTAATTATTATTCATTTTGTTTGGTTAGTCTTGTGATTTTCTCTTTATGAATCTTCTGTGGTCTTGTTGATGTTAGTTTCAGACCATTGTCTTCCAACACCTTGTGTTTCGAAAATCGGGGGGGTAAGCTTATCTCTCCTGTTCTCTTTCCTAAATATCGTATCTCCTGTCTGTACCGGACTCGGTTCTGTTCTACCTGTGTTTGCCGCTTCTATTCTTCTAGTCCTTTGTTGCTCTACCCTTTCATTGATTTTTGGTTACAATTCTGCCTGGAACGCATTGATTTTTTGCAAATAATCGTGTTCGTTGTTAAAAGCCACGTTATTTAAGAACTTATGTGTTCTTTCCGTAAATAACTCTTGTGGTGTTAATTTAGTAGCTGAATGAACAGCATTATTATACGTTATACACGCCTCATCCAGTTCTTCCTCATGCCTGATTTCTAATCTATTTGTCTTTTTAGTTTCATTTATGTCTGTATATTTCTGTAATCGTGGAGTGCAGTCTTTCGACCGTGGCGTTACTCGATGACTGCTGAAATGACGTTGTGTGCAGTTCTAGTTCGTACTGCCGACAAAAGTCTTTGAAGAGGTTCGACGAGAATTCTGCCCCCTGATCACAAACTATCTTTTTGGGTACTCAAAATAAATAATAATAATACATTTTATTGCCTTGACTATATTTACGCTTTCCTTTGCTGGGATGGTTACTCCCCAAGCGTACCTGGAAAATTTGTCTATTATGGTTAGTACATTTTTCTTGTTCACAGAAAACAAGTCAATGTGTACTATTTCCATGTGTCTACTACTACTACTATTATACTACTACTCCCACTATTCTCCCTTCCTGTATGCCTATTTGGATATTATATTTGTTTAATGGTCTTTCTGATATGGGGAAACCTAATTGTATGTCTTCCCCAGCGGAGTGAATTGTCTCTCCATTCGTTGCTAACTCTGAAGCGACTTTTACCATATTGAGCTTGGGTTGAATTCTGCTCAATGCATCAGCCACTACATTCAAAGACCCTATCTTGTACACAATCTCATAATCGTACTCCAACATTTGGAGGCTCCATCTTACGAGTTTGGAATCTGGTTCTTTGACACTCATCAGCCAGGTTAATGTCCTATGATCAGTGACTATCTTGAACTTTGTGCCGTATACATAGTGTCTGAAATGCTTTATCGCCAAAATAATGGCCAGCATTTCTTTTTCCATAGTGGCATAGTTCATCTCTGACCCTGAGAATGTTCTACTCGCATATGCTTTTGGTCTGTCCGTTCCCAGATTTCCTTGGGATAGTACGGCACCAATCGCATAATTGCTTGCATCCATTGTAAGGATGAATGGTTTGTCGAAATCGGGGAATTGTAAAATTGGGTCGTTGCATAGTGAGGTTTTGCAAACCTCAAACGCTTATTTATACTCTTGGTCTAACTGTACGGCTTTCTTGCCCTTTAACTGCCTCGTCATTGGCTTTGTTATAGCCGCGAAGCCTCGTATAAACTTCTTATAGTATTCCAACAGCCCCAAGAATGACTTGATCTGTTTCCTTGTCTTGGGAATCTCGAATCTTTTTATCGCTTCGATTTTTCCCGGATTCGGCTTAATGCTTTGTTGGTTTACTACATTTCCTAAATACTCTACATCTTTTCTCAAGAATTCTGTCTTGTCCAATTGTAACTTAAAATTTGCTTCTGCAAGCTTTTTAAAAACCTTTTCTAAATCTGTGATATGTTCTTGCAGTGATGCAGAGAACACCATAATGTCGTCCATGTATAAGTTAATAAGTTTATTCTTTATTATCTTTATTAAACCGATTGCCTGTTAAGGCAATAGTAAATGAAAGGATAAGAGTTATTTTAATTGGTTTTTATTAAGCCTAAACCCGTTGGGGTAAGGATAAAATGTGTTACAATATTTATTGTTAGGCACAGCTATGGCTGCGGAGCATATTTCTAAACTAAACTAAAGGTCTGATCCGATCTGCGGCTCGCAGTCTCCGGCTCGCTGCAGCGCTGCCGCCAAGATGCTTGGTCAGCACTTGGTATCCGGCGCGTGTTGATCATGAGTTGCCCGAGTGTTCCCGGCACTGTTGGTAAGGTGCCGGGCCAGCAACTATCCGCTTGGCGACGGACTCCGGGCAATTGTCCTCGGGGTGCTTGGTCACCAGAATCGCAATTGCGTGTGTTGGCCACCGGATGTGGCCTGCGACTTAGCGAATTTCCTTTGTGGGAACTGGGTGTGTTAACTTTTCCCTCCTTTATGTGGTCGCCGTCCCGGTGACGTGCCGTTTTTATGTCGCCAATGGTTCCGGAGATTGCGTGGCTATTGGACTTTAGATGATAATATCCAAGCCAAACAGTGGAGCACAGTAGAAAAGCGGCGAGTAGAGCGAACGTTTAGTTAATGAGGAAGCCCATGGTAAGCTTATCTCGGAGGTTTCCGATGTGTTGGAGATTCGTCAAGCTTAATGCGTGGAGGAGTGGTAAGCTTAGCCGGTTTTGATGTGTCGTGACGTTGACCACGGTCATGGCTGATACAGTGGGTTTCTTCATTGAGTTCCCCAGTTGGTTGACGAACCAGGTTCGGTTGAGGCTCACTCGGTCTGAATATATTACCAGGTAAGTTCCGGTTATTCTCTGGTCTCGACCTTGGTCATCGATCACAGTCACGTTGACCTCATTTACAATGGGGGTGCCGTGGTCCACCACCGTAATTGGATCCAGGTGGCCTGGAAGTGTGGAACAATGTGCAATGGCTCCAGATATCAGTTGCTGGGCGCACGTGTCGTCCTGTAGCTCCTTGCAGAAGGTGGCGCCGACTTTTGTCTTGCAGTGCCCGATGTTTAGGTTTCGTCCAGGGCACTCGGCGAAGTCCAAGATTTTGTTATGATGTTGGACCGGATAGACCGTAATTTTCTTACATGTAAACTTAGGGAATTTAATGAGGAAGTGGAGGATGTCGGGATTTTGAAAAACACTAATACTAGATACCTCTAATAACTCTATTAAACTAACATTAGTAGGCTGCTTGTCTTTAAATTCGCCAATGTCGGTGCTGTCTAGGATTGCCGGACTTACAATGTTTAATTTTGCTAGGGTTAAGCCCATTAATATGTTTTCCAAATCTGTGATGACGATTCTATTTTTTGCTAAAATGATTTCCAAAAGGTGTGTTTCTTTATCTGTTTCGAATTTCTGAATTTTGTTCATAGCGTTTGCGAGTTCGTTTAGACGTTCTTGAAACTTTATATTTAGTTCTGTCTGCCCCTCGTCCGCTTTCATTAATGATTCCTGATTAAATTTGACCTGCTCCCAATCATTGAAGTCGGGAGTACCCGCAACAACCTTTAAGGCTGTCCCGAGTATGTTAAGACTCCTAGCGGCCCTATGGTGGAACTTAAGGGTAGCTACCAACTTGCGAATATGTCCGAGCTCCGTCCTTATAACCGGTATCCGGTGGTCGTCAGTGAATGTCTTAGTTAATGTCTCCGTCTGGTCGGCGTAGTCTTCGTATGACGTCATGTTCGTCGCGTGCTGTAGGTACTCATAGGACTCCCACACTATGATGCTACCGTCCTCTATTCGTATGTAGTCTGCTTTCGTAAAGTCGTTCAGTCTTACAGTCGCGTCCGTTCTAACAGCAGTTAGAGTCAAAAGTAGGATGTTTTCTTAACCTAGAGAAATATAAAAAATAAAAAAAAAAATTCAAAAATTAGGTTGGGGAATCTAGCGAAGTTGATTAGCGCAGGTTGTCCTTATGGACCACTCTCTCCTTAATTAGGACCGCTGTCCCCAGGTCCGCTTCAACAACCTGGGTCCTGTCTTTGTTCACCTGGTCTAGGCTCTTTTCCTGCGCTTGTTGGATTTCCTTGTTAATTTCTCCGTCAAATTTTAAGGGCTTTGAATGAACTATTTCCACTGGTTTCCTGTCGGTTACCGAGTGGATTGAGCTATTTTATTTATTTGTTGCGAGAAGGATTAATTCAACTGTATCGTTTAAGATGCCTCCCAGTTTCAGGCATCTGGCTATTTCTGCCAGAGTGCTATGAAACCTCTCTACCTGCCCATTTGAGGTGCTATGCAGAGGTGGAGCGTTTGATACTGTTATATTGAAATGGATCAAAAGAAAAGACTTGATGGTTTCGGAATTTAGTGACTTTTCGTTGTCACAGTAGATTGTTTTGGTTTTTGGCCTGTTACAACTATTTCCCTTTGCTCTGTTGCGTCCGTTATGTCTTGTACGAAGGTCTTCGCGTACTTGAATGAAGTGCTAGGAAATAACTCAACTGCTGGTGTTGAATGAACGCTAGAGTTGGTAATGAGCGACGTATTGCGTTCACTACCTCTGCATTCACAGCATCCTGTAGGGCTTTTAGTAGGTTGTCACGATTTCATATTCTGATCACGTGCCTTACCTTGCTCCTAAACAAGATGAACGTTTCAACCGGAAAGCTATTTCCTTCTTCAATTATTATTTGGTTCCGGAAGCAGTTTACGGGATTGTCGGTTGAGTCAATCGTGTAAGTTAGCGATTGTTCGCTATGCACGGTAGCTACGTCCGATTCCTGCTCGACCTGGAAGGCGTTTATGTTTTGGCGGGACAGTGCGTCCGCCACGAGGTTTTCCTTCCCTGGCTTGTAAACTAGTTTTGCGCCATGGTCATCGATAATTCCTTTCCAGCGTTTCAGCTTTGCATTAGGATTTTTGTCGGAGACAGCGAAGGTTAATGACTGGTGATCGGTGAAGTTTTTTAAGTCTTTTACACCGTAGAGGTAATTCCGGAGGTTTTTTAATGCCCATACGATAGCGAGAAGTTCCCGTTCGTTGGTTGCATAATTTTTTTGCAATCACGCAAGACGCGTGATATCATTGTGATTGGGCGGCCGTCTTGGGATAGCACTGCCCCAGACCAAAGCCTGACGCATCCGTTGTTAAATCGAATGGCCTCTTGAAGTCTGGATACAAGAGCAGAACGTCTTCTGATGCTAAAATTTCTTTCAGTCTGTCAAAAGATTCTTTTTGCTCCTTTGTTAAATTTATGTACATTTTTCTTGACTGATATTTGCTGGTTTTTCCATTTTTCCCTTTTAGAATGTTTGTCAAGGGTCTTGCGATTATCGCGAAGTTTCTTATAAAACACTCGCTAACCCTAGGAATGACCTGAGGTCGAAAAGCGATTTGGGTTAGGGAAATTCCTTTATGGCTTTAACCTTTTCAGGTGATGTTTTAAGCCCCCCCTGCGACAAAATGAATCCCAAGTATTCAACGCTCTTTTTAAAGAACTTTGACTTTTCCTGAGATACTCTCATGCCTGCCTCCAAGAGTTTATTGAGTACCCAATCTACGTCTTTTACGTGATCCTCTTTCGTTTTGGAGAATATTATGACATCTACATACACGTGGCATAGCTTAGAGATTCCTTCTCTCAGCATGTCATCAATGTGCCTCTGAAAGATGCTCGGAGCATTTTTTAGTCCGAATGGCAATCTACAGAATTCGTATTTGCCGTTGTCTTTATCCGCCAATTCTATCTGGTAGAATCCGCACTTTAGGTCGAGTGTTGTGAAAAATTGCGACTCGCCCATGTTCGACAGTATTGTCGAAATCGTAGGGATGGGATACCTATCATCCACGGTTCTTTGATTCAGTTTTCTGAAGTCGATGACTAATCGCTTCTTTTTACCCCGATTTGGTCTGTGCCTTTTTTGTCTACAACCCACATAGGGTTGTAATACGGGGACCTGGATGGTCTGATTACGCCGTACGCAAGAAGTTGTTTAACCTCTGCATTGACGAATTCAGTTACACCCATGCGCGGGGTATGACTTGGAGTATACTGGCTTCTCGTCAGTTTTGATTGTAGCAGTAATGTTAATGTTGAATGGTAGGGTCTAGTCCGGATCGGCCAAGGCTCTATGATTTTTTACAATCATTTTATTATAAGTAGCTTTAATTGCCACGGGAACGTCTTCGTCATCAATTTTTATAACGTTTTTTGCTTTAGTAAACTGGATACTTTCGTTTCTATTATATGTATTCTATAAACAGTGCTAAATAAAAACACGTCTTCATTCGCTGAGTTATAATTTCAAACTGTTTTATTTTCATAAATTCCTAGCTTAGGTAGCTAACATGAGTATTGCATATACTTATCTCTAAATAGACCCACGCAGGGGCCATTTGTTCCTCTAATCTTAGAACGGCTCTAGATACAAGCGGGGAATTGTAAATGCCCGATATATGTAGTTTTGGGGGATGAATCCACGCTTGTTCTCTGTTTACATTCTTAGGCATGCATACATTGTCTTAGGCCCCAGCGGCGGGTTATTTTTTAAATGCAACTACATACTTATATGCTTAACATTGTGCTGCTGCGGCGGTTCGATCTTTTTACATAAGTTGCTTATATATACGTGTTCATGTGTGAACAGTTGGTAAAATCCAGTGTCGCATTCACTTGTTTAAGCAAGTTGAGTCCGATAATACCGTCCAAGTTTTTGAGATTATTTAAGATAAAAAAGGGTGCTTTTACGTTGAACACCGAAACTAGAGTAATGAAATTCTTAGAAGTATCCGTATCTACTATTATTCTTATTTCTCTTTCTGCCACCTTACGGGTAATATAGGGGAGCAGGGACTTTATCCTTAAAAATTACAGGAGTCCTCTGCGTCTAGGTCGTCTTTTATTTCGGTGGCGGAAGCCTGAGCGACTGAGTTGTAGTCCTCATTGTCGGGTTCTTGTTCCGGCATGAAGTTTATTTTTTGTGGGAATCGATTTGACTGCCTTTTTTGCCAAGTTGTAGGTTGAACCGAGAGGATGTGACAACATCCACTGGCTCTGGCACTGGTTGGTTATTTTCTGCGTTATTACGCGGTCTTTGTCGAAATGAACCGCTTTGGTTATTATCCTTCTGGGTCCTGACATAGTGAGGGTCCTGTTTTACTGCCCCTGAATTTTGATTTGTTCGTAGTTTTTCCAGCCGGTTTGCCGCTGGTTATTTGGCCTGAACGTTTTTTCCTCTGTGTGCCGAACAAAGCTGGCTGCGAAGATTCTTTCATTGTTCGAATCAACTTCTTGCGGTAGCGCTAATGCTGACGGCAAGTCTCGTGGCTGTGCCGGAAAAACGACGATCTTCAATGATTTTTTTAAACCAGACACAAACGCATGTAGAGTGTCTTCTCTGTGTTGCTCATTCAAGACGGCCGCTGCGTCATGGGTCATGATGGTTTTATTTGTGAGAAGTGTTAACTTCCGGTCTATTTCATCGTAATATTTAAGAAGGGGCAGTTCTCCCTTGACAAGCTTAATTCTTGTTTAATTACATGCGTCGGAGGTTTGTCCGCGTATGTGAAGTCTAAACGTGAAAATATGGCATTGAAATTAAATACTGTGTTAAAGGAGGATAGGGCGACGGCTGCTGGTTATTTTATCGGTTATTTTATTTTTTATTATTCCTACGCCCTGATAGTGCCGGCTGCTGCCCTCGTGTTTTTCAAAAACTTCGTATGCCGCACAGGCAGCTTGTCTCCAGGAAACATAATTTTCCTGCTTCCCGTCAAATACTGGGACTGACTTCACCATGCCGAGTGGTTTGTCACAAGGTATATCTGGCCTAAGCCCAATTTCTGTATATGTTTTTATTTTTGGGACATTGTCTTTAATTTTCAGTGAGTCTAACTCCTGTTGAACAAGGGCTAATTTTTCCTCGAATAATTTTTGCTGTTTCCGGACTGCATCTACTATGGCCGCCTTCATAACAGTGATTTGTATCTGTTGCATAAGCAAGATTTGGTCTTGCGCCTCCCTACTGGTCGATTGACCTGCTTGAGAGTGCGCGTTTCTCTGATTTGCTTCCATCTTTTTCCTATATTCCTTAAGAACTTCTTCGTCTGAAGGAACTTCTTCGTCGTAAAGTTCCCTATTCATAAATCTGTATTTACTTTACGAGAGATTTATTGTTTACCCACCCTTCAATTGCTGTAAGAGTGATCGATCCGCTAAAAATGATTTAGAACAATTTATTGTTTGCCCACCCTGAAATTTCTGTAAGAGTGGTAGAAGTCGAAAATTTCGAGAATATTTTTTTTTTTATTTTTTATTTTTACACGAAGATAAGAATTCACTGCACATAGTTTTTTGTATTTTTTTACAATATAATTCACCAGTTCCGCGCGAGTGCTCGTTTTTTTAATTTTTCGGCTAACTTTTAGAACACGCCAATTATTATTTTAATTCTTTTGTTACCTTTATTACTCCGAATGCCTGTTAAGGCAATGGTAAATAATAGGCTAAGGGTTAATTGTTCTTTATTAATCCTAGACCCGTTAGGGCAAGGAAAGAATGAGTTACAATATTTGATTATTATTAATGGTAAGCACAGCTATGGCTGCGGAGGGTATTTCTAAACTAAACTAAAGGTCTGATCCGGCCACGGCTCGTAGTCTCCGGCTCGCTGCAGCGCTGCCGCCAAGATGCTTGGTCAGCACTTGGTATCCGGCGCGTGTTGATCATGAGTTGCCCAAGTGTTCCCGGCACTGTTGGTAAGGTGCCGGGTCAGCAACTATCTGCTTGACGACGGACTCCGAGCAACTGTCCTCGGGGTGCTTCTATGATTCTGTGCAAAAAATACTATCCCTTTTTGAAAATTGGTAACTTTACTGAAAATATGATATCTGTTTCATTCATTACTGCGCTTAGTTGTAAAAATTCATACATGTGCTCTTCTGACGCTAATTTTATACCCTGGTCTACTTATTCCTGCATGCATTTTGCTGCTTCTTGTTACTTCTTTTTTTGCCAATAGCAAGCTTTCTGCTACATCATTCAAATTTAATCCTAGCATGTCTATTGTTATTGAAATCCTATCTATGTACTCTAGTCTGTAGATCCTTTTATCCTCTTCCAAAAATGTCTTGCCAATTCCGTTTTTATAGTTGCTTATAAACATAGTTACCCTAGTTTGTTCTTCATTAATGTATTTCAATAAATTTTTGAACATTATACTGAATTTTCTTTCCTGGCTTCTCTAAATCCTTTTTCTTCTTCTTGCATTTTTTTAATCTCTTCCTCTAGTCTCTCCACATCTTCTGCATCTGAATTCCCTGTAATTGACTTCACGACTGATCCTAATCCGTTTATCAGCCCTCTTGTTCTCCTACTCTTCGGACATATGGTTGTCAATCTTGCTTTCAGAATTTGAAGTTTATTTTGTAGAACCCTCATGAGGTCCTTTGTTTCTGAATGTTCTCCTATATCTCTGAGTGCTTCTTCTAAGTTCGTTATCGCTTCTTGATATTCTTCTAACCTTACAATATGTATGAACGTCTTGTGCGTTTGTATTACCTTTGCCGCGCCTAAATCGAATTGAGCTAGCGGCTCGTCTCCTTTCAGAATCCGAGTCTCGAAGCTTTCCATTGCCGCCATGGGCTGTGCCCACCTGTAACCAAAATTCTTGCGAACTATCAGTGGGGCACCATGTTATATTCGGAACCAAAACATCCACAGGTATCTAGGCATTCTCGCAGTAAAAGATAAAATAGAGAAGCAAAAGGCTTCGTACAAGGAAAAACCCTCAGCCCACCCAAATCCTCTCGCAGGGGACTTGACTCGGGTTTCCAGAAGAACCCGCCTACAACGTAACGACCTTCCAACTCAGCCATAATTTGTCAGGGCCACTTTTACTGTTCCAGTCTACATGACTGATAGTTAGGTTATAGTATAAGATTTGATACACTTATTGTTAGTCTCGCAAGGAGAAGATTCAATAAACAAAAGCCAAGCAATAACAAAAAACAATAAATCTATATGTAGGTTCTTAGGAATTGCCCCGGGTAGATCCCGACCAAAATATAATGCTTGTAGTTGATGGATCAGATTGAAAAATTGGAATGAATTCTTTATTTTTAAAATTCTTCGTTTAAAGCTTAGTGTTTACATATAATATGCTGACCTAGCGGGATGGACTGTAGTCGGACCGGATGCATATATGGGACTCGGATTCAGCAGTTGCCCCGATGTTTTGTTCGGTTGGTTGTTGCAAATAAAGTGATTGGCTTCTAGTTGCTTGTCCACCGTAGGGGTTTCGGTGGGGGACCGCCGCACAGTAGCGCCTTTTCTCATTTTACGTTGCAAAAATCATAACTTTTGAACCGAATTAGATATTCAAATAATTAAAAAGGCAACTGGCAGGTAATTGTTGTTAAATTTACATATGTATTGGACAATGTGCCACGCCCACTAATTCGCCCTTTTTTAGGGTATCAAAGTGGAAAAATCAATTTTTTTCTATGACGACATTTTTTTACAAATATTTTTTATTTAATTTTTTATCTTTATTTTTATGTATTTGCTTAAATAAAAATATTTAGAATGCAAAAAAAGAATATTTTAAGTTATCAAAAACAAATTTTGGCTGACCATAAAAAAATTTTCTTTGTCTTTTTTGTATTAGTATAATTAAAAAACCAATGTAAAGGAAAGATTTTGCATTCAATACAAAAAAACATGAACAAATTTAAAATGTTAACCCTAAAAAGCGTTTTCGCTCTTAAGTAAGATCAGATTTTTTGGTATTTTGGTATATTTTACCCCTGAGTTGCTTTGGTTTATGCCGTTACATTTCCGCAGACGCAGCGTGACGCAGCCGATGAAAGTTGATTTTGGTCCAAAAAATATCCACAAAAGTCATAATTATAGTGTATTCGGTGGCTTTCATCGGCTTCAGAAGATATAGACTACTTTAGCCAGAAAAAAGTGAAAAAATTGACACCAGGCTGGTAGCGATTTACCTGTGCAAGCCCAAACCCCAGTGAAATTTTTTTCAGCTTTGTTTATAGGTAATGAATGTATCTATCATTTAAAGAAAAAAACAGGACGATAGGTAATCTAAATTTTAAGTAATGCTACCTGAAAGTGGACCAATATTAAATTTTTTTCTCAAATGATGCAATAATGGAAATATTTTTCAACTTTGAATGCTCATATATTTTCAAAAAAATGGGTTTTATTGTAGATTCTTAATCCTTGGGAAATTCTATGTCGATTAAGTATGGTTTAAATCGTTTTTGTGACGATTTTTTTGATTTTTGCAACGGCTTTTGTTCTAGAGGCGCTACTGTGCGCCGAGGGTATATGCCGAGGTGGTAACTCGCGAATTTTGTACTGCGGGACGGAATGAATTAAAAAATAAAGACGGACACGACGTTTGGTTTTCAGTGGCGAATCATAACTGAACTTTCTTAATTGAAAAATCATATTTAAAGGTTTTACATTTGATAGTTTATTGTGGTACAATTGGTTTGTGTTTGTGTACTTAAATGGAAATCTGATTTAGCTTATTCTATAAATTAATGGAAATGGGGGGATGGGGGTAACTATACGAACTCCCTTGCCGCTGTCTCCAATAAGTATTAGCCGGATGGCTGGTGCCGGTATCTCCGTGTGCGGCCGATTGGCCTGGTTGATCCAATGCTGAGATAGGATGTTTACGATGGAAGGTTGACTTCCCTTCAATACCTCAGTCAGTATGATAGTAAATAAGAGAGTTAACGACAAGGTGTCGGAGATTCATTTATAAGAGCTTGTGCTCTGGATTTATTGAATGCCAATTATGAACTGAACTTAAAAGCTAACAATGAATCGACTCATAGCGGCCTCTGCAATTGGCAGAGCTTGCCGGCTATGCACGAGCTTCCGGCCAGACGCTGTGTCAGCAGTTTGGCCGGATCGAGCTTTAGGGCGATCGGTCATTGCCGTCGCCCAGTTGGCTTAGTTAACTACTCCCCCCTCAGGAATAAGGCCGCCCTCGGCCGACCCTATTTGGGCGATCACCTCCCTAAGTTGGGCCATGGATTTCCTGGCCTGGGTGACTCGCCGATAAGTTAGGCCGCCTCAGATCAACGCGCAGCACATTGCTCCAGCTACTAGCACTATCTGGTGTGAGCGATAGTCGTTGACATCCTCCCCGAATCTTTTAATATGCTCCAGGTTACGCTCACTTAATCGGTGAAGGTAAGGGAGGCTAAGTATATCATGTTCTAGGGTGATATTGAGGGAGGGCGGGCTAGCCACTCCTGGGACCCTCTTTTGGGCCGCGCCATAGCTGGCGTACCGGGTTTCATTAACCGTGGCACATTCGGCAAAGGTGACAAGGTGAGTTCCTCGCAGGTGAGCGCAAGTGCCATTGTCCACGCACACATGAGCCGGGCGATCGTTGATAATGATGATACATTTGTCCACGAAGGTGACCGGATGCAGGTCGCTGGGTTGGATGTCGCAGTGTGCAACCCCTCCAGCGTGGAGTTCTTGGGCGCATGATCTTCTTTGCGCCAGTCGGCAGAACGTGGCTCCCGTTGTTATAGAGCAAATCTTGACTGTGTGAATTTCTCCGTTGCAATCCGCAATGACCTGGTCCTCCAGTTTAAGCATTGTGTCATGATGTGACACGGGGAAAACGGTGATTTTAACACAAGCTGACTTAACTTTAGGGAATTTAATAATAAAGTGCAAAATGTTAATGGACTGTAATATTTAGACGGACGCAACGGACAAAATGTCTTTAATAGGGGTATCGGTGGGCTCCTCAATCCACACAGGGGCTGGCTGTGGCCAGCAAGATTAGCTCCACGGTGTCACTGATACCTTTATCGATTTTAAGGCATCTGGCAAGCTCCACTTGTCCGTTCGAGACACTGTGGAGGGGCGGTGCATTTGAAACGCTGACGCCGAAATGGTTTTCCAGCATGGTCAAAATAGTGTGCGAGTTCAACGATGGTTCGTTGTCGCAATATATGACTCTGGCTTTAGGGAAAACATTCATCAGCATTAGTAATGCCGGTTTAAGATCCTCGATGGTTCTAGAGGGCAAATTTCGAGAATTTGTCAATGCATGTAAGGAAACACTTTTTGTCCGTGGAAAAAATATCTACATGTAGCATTTCCCCTACATGAGATGGGACTGGCGTCTCGCCAAGCTCATGCTTCTTGGGATGTCTATCATATTTGGCCTTAGCGCATGTTCTACAATTAGCGACGATTTCGCTCGCTAGTTTAGTCATTTTCGGGAATTAGTACTCCGAGAGTACCTGCTTCACATTTTCCTGGGCCGATCTATGAGCCCTGTTGTGCTCAACAGTGAGGACTTCTCGTCTCTCGGCGACTGCAAAAATGTCCGTTACACGGTTTTTCAGTGCCAAAACTTATGGGCCAGGAATTGCCGAACTAATTCGTCCTGCATCATTGCGAGCGTATGTAAATCCTAGTGAATGGCGTTTACGGCTTTAGGGACAATAATATTCGCGAGCTCTTCAAGCAATGCCTCTTTGCATACGAAGTCAATGCTATGTCGTCTCTTGTTTCCAAAGAGTACGAAGCTGCGTTTTGACAGAAAGCGTGCTTCCTCCAGAGTTATCTGGTTTGAAAGCAATTCAACGGCTTGTCCGCTTGTCACTGTGAATTGTGTCTGCGCTTGAAAAAGCTTCCTCCTCTTCCAGAACGTTAAGTTGCTGTCTTGAGAGGGCATCCGCAATCCGATACTGCGAAGGTTAATGGTTGATGGTCAGTAAAGATATTGATATCTCTAACTGCATATAAGTAATGGCGCAATTTGGCCAACGCCCAGACTATTGCTAACAGCTCCCTTTCATTTGTAGCATAGTTAACCTCACTGTCCTTTAAGGTTCTAGAGATCATAGTAATGGGCCGTCCCTCTTGGGATAGCACCGCGCCGATGCCGTATGCTGAGGCGTCTGTCGTTAGATCAAACGCCTTTTTATAGTCTGGGTACCTGAAGATGACATCCTCTGAAGCCAGAATATTACGCAGTTTGTGAAAGGCTAGTCGTTGCGGCTCGCTGAACTGCACCTGGATGTTTTTGGATCTGTGTCTGCTGACACTCCCATTTTCTCCTTTGAGAATATCCGAAATGGGCCTAGCTACGAACGCAAAATCTTTAATGAAGCATCTATAATAACTGGCCAGGCCTAGGAACGATCTAACCTCAAACACATTTTTTGGTTCAGGGAATTCCTGAATGGCCTTGATTTTTTCTGGGTCAGTGGTAGCCCCTTTGTTGGTGACCATGAAACCCAAAAAGCTAACGCTCTTTCTGAAGAACTTAGACTTTTGTGTTGATACCCTCATGTTAGCCTCGTATAGGCTCTTGAGAACCCAATCTACGTGCTTTATGTGGGAGTTTTCATCCTCCGAGAAGACGATCACATCATCAACGTAAACATAGCAGAATTTACCGATCTGCTCTCGCAGTATGTCATCTATTGTTCTTTGGAAAATGCTAGCGGCATTTTTTAGTCCAAATGGCATTCTGCGAAACTCGTACTTTCCTCCATTAACGGAAAAGGAAGTTTTTTCACGGTCGCGTTCTTTGTGATTTGGTGGTAGCCAGACTTCGAATCGAGTGTTGTGAAGTATTTGGCCTTGCCTAAATTCCCTAGAATCATAGAGATATTTCGCATGGGGAAGCGATCTGGTATCGTTCTCTCGTTCAATTTGCGAAAGTCCAACACGAGTCGCATTTTACGGTTGCCCGTTTCGTCGGTGCCCTTCTTGTCTACTACCCATATTGTGTTATTGTAGGGGGATTTCGAATTTCGCTATTGACGAAGTCAGCCGCTCCCATTGGGTATGGGTAGAGCTTGGCATAAATGGGCTCCTCATCAACAGTTCTGATGGTAGCTACCACCGACGTGTTGTAAGATAAGGCCTCATTGGGGTTCGCGAAGGCATTTTTCCTGTCGCGGAGCATTTTTAGAAATGCGTTTCTAACTGAAGGCGGCGCATCTGAGCAGTCCACTTCAGTAAAATTAACATCGGGGCATGAGTGGAAATCAATTTTCTCTTCTCTATTGCTCCATTTGAGAGGGCCAGAGGCCAGACAAAGCGATGCCCCAGCCTGTTTAAGTAGGTCGAGGCCGAAGATCACATCAAAGGAAGACAAGTCAGGTAAAATGAAGAACGTGGCCTTCAAATTGAAAAGTTGTATAAAGCATTTCCTAGTGATAGTGGTGAATGGAATGGTTTTTAAAGGGGGTTTCGACCGGTACGCTTTTCAATCTTTCATGAGGACGGATGAAATTTTTGGCAGCGCCCGTATCAATAAGAAGTTTCATGTTTATCCCCGCTACTCTTCGTCTGATGAACGGCATCGGGGTCGTACTCGCAGATGGCGTCATCGTCAATTTCTTGAGCCGCGTTGGAAGCTGTAGTGGTGTATGTTTCACCAGTCTTCTCGGTGCTCTGTGTAATGTGATTTACCCTCTGTCTTTTATGGGGGCCCGATTTGTCGGACGCAGCCGGCTTCCTATTTTGGTACGCCGGCGCCTGTGATGGTTTTAGCATCCTAGACATAGAAGGGTCAACCTCCATAGGTTCTGGCGTGTTCTCGCGACGCCTGTCATTGTGCGGGGCAGAGTGCACCCGAGCCTTGTATGCTTTAGTAAAGTGTGGGTTTTTACCCGCACTTACTTGAGAGTGTGCTTGATAGGGAGTTTGTTGGCGTTCTTGCGCCTTTGGGGCCTGTTTCCTATCCCTATCCTCCAGACTCTTTGCAAACGATGTAGCGAAGCTGTACCTTTCATGGTTTAATTCTACCTCCTGGGCTAATGCCAACGCAGTTGGCATATCCTTCGGCTTCGCCGAGAAGAGAACATCGGAGAGACTGCGCTTGAGGCCCAATATAAATAAATACACGGAGCGCGTCATCCCGGAATTTGTCGCAAAGGGTTCTTGCCGCCGAGCTGTCGTACGACATGGTAGCTTTATTGGTGAGCAAGGTGAGTTTTTTCTCCACCTCGTCATAGTACTGTAGGAGTGTGAGGCTACCCTGTCTGAGGGTGCCCATCTCCTGCTCGATGACATGAATCTGGCGTTTGTCACTGTATGTGAAATCAAGACGGTCTATGATCGCATCGAAATTCAATACAGTGCCAAACGAAGATAGTACTGCATCGGCAGGGCCTCTTATTTTACTCCTAATTATAACTACAGCCTGGTAGTATATAATATAAAATAAGCTGCTTTTGCCGCTTGTCGCCAAGAGACATATGTGTCCTGGGCTCCCGTAAATTCGGGCAAGCATTTGACGGCATCTAGAGGCTCGTTGCATTGAATATTGTTTTTGATGTCAATGGGTTCGTAAACTTTGATTGCCGGAGCTGTAACCGGCGCGGGTGTGACTTGCACAGCTGCAATTTGAGTTGCCAAATGATTTATGGTTTGGCGCATATGTTCTTCCCTAGCCTGATCTTCGCCAGCTTTCTCTTTTAAGGCATTGGCGACGGCGGCCTGAATGACCGCCTGAAGCTGCTCCGCATTTATGGCCATATCTGTATTAGAAGCGGCACTAGTGGCTGCCTCATTGGTGTAGAGGTTATGGGCAACCGCAGTATAACGAACTTCAATTTTAATAATTTGGCGAGACAGAACTCGTCGCCAATAAAATTGTTTAAATTAATTCACGATTTATTAATTCTCCAGCAGCGCCCTTGCGCTTATATGGGGATATAAAATATGTGTGTTTTAATATACGGCTACACGTAAATGAAACTCATAACTGTGAAATTTATTTAAATTAAATGCAAACAATACACAAAATAGCACATGTAATATCACCAATACACTTGTCAAACAAATAATGAGTGTGAGTACGAAGTTGTGTTTGTGGAGCTGCAGAGAATATTCTAGCAGCGAGTTGTATTTTTTTTAAAAAAAGTAAATGCAAATGCAGACACCGGGAAGTATTCTTGGACTGAAGTGCTCCCGATTTGTAAAGAATGGGTAAATTTAGTTGGGCGCCAATTAATGGAAATGGGAGATGGGGGTAACTATGCGAACTCCCTCGCCGCTGTCTCCAATAAGTATTAGCCAGATGGCTGGTGCCGGTATTTCAATGCTGAGATAGGATGTTTACGATGGAAGGTTGACTTCTCTTCAATACCTCAGTCAGTATGATAGTAAATAAGAGAGTTAACGACAAGGTGTCGGAGATTCATTTATAAGAGCATGTGCTCTGGATTTATTGATTGCCAATTATGAACTGAACTTAAAAGCTAACAATGAATGGACTCATAGCGGCCTCTGCAATTAGCAGAGCTTGCCGGCTATGCACGAGCTTCCGGCCAGACGCTTTGTCAGCAGTTTGGCCGGATCGAGCTTTAGGGCGATCGGTCATTGCCGTCGCCCAGTTGGCTTAGTTAACTTGTACTGTAGACGAAATTCCCTTTCACACAGTTTGAAGTTCGATTGGACTGTGGGTTGCAAACATCCATCTGTTTCGTTGATGTGTTGCTGACCATATTAGATCGGCTTTCGATTGAACCATCTCACATATTGTTTCAGTCTTGTTACTGAATAACTGAAATTCACATCGATTGTCCACGCTAAACGTAGCCTGATGATTGATGCATATGTGCTCATCATTTGGTAGTTGTAGACATTGCTCAAACTTGTCCCTAGTTAGTCCCATGAACTGATCTCTATGGGCATTGACAGTTATGATCTCTGTTTTAAGCTTAAATTCATGCCAGTTTCCTTCCTTCCATACTGGGATGGGGATGATGCTAAAGACTTCTTGCTGTTCCGTGGACACTAACGGTAGTGTTATTTTGAAGACAACATGGTCTGGGCTGCTAAGACCATGAATGCTTGTTGCAAGTAGTCGCCTTGATATTTTCCTCGTTCTTTGTTGAGAGCATCTATTTGTCGCTATATAGATCGGATGCGATCTTTAGTGGCTGAACTGCCTTTCCTGACTACATTGATAGTGGAATCCAGAATTGAAGTTTGATTTTTCAATACAATCATCAATATGGCCTCGTTGGATTTGACATTATTGATGACCTTGGACATATCTTCAGCGTATTTGGAATCAAGCACGCCAAACAATGAATTCGCCACGTTACCGACTATATCCAGTGGTGATCTGCGCTGCCGTGAGTGGTTAATCAGCTCATTTTCGGATTGTAACTCGGTGTTTAAATGTTGAAAATGCGCATATATAGAGATACAGACATTGATGTTTCATAATTCTGAACACTTATGTTTGAGTTCAGCTATGCCGGCAGTCAATATTCTCATATCACTCCAATATGGCTGTAAGTCATAGTAAACTATGATACTCCATTCTGAAATCGCCATTCTTGAGGTCCCAATTCGTTCATAGAATATTCCTGGCTGATTTGCGAACTGTGTAACACTTGTTTGATGTTCCATTGCTAGTGGCAGAATGAGTAGCATTCTATGGCGTTGGAAGCGTCGGAAGAATCAGAGCTGACACCTTCTACTTTTGTGTTGGCATTTCTTCAGCCGGCGTCGTATCTTCGATGGCGCTGTGAGGACGTTTGATGGCTTCATTTTCTTTTAATAGCGGAGCAAGACGAGTTACTGGTCGTTTGAAGATCCCAGATGCAGTCTTCACATCTACTACTCGGACATGGTTGTCCTTACCGGGATACGTCTTCATTATTCGTCCCATCGGCCAGCTCATTACCGGCACGTTGTCTTCCTTGACTAGTACTAGTAGTCCTTCCTTCACGTCTTGTGACATGGTTTTCCACTTATACCGCATTTGGAGCTCTTGTAAATACTCCATAGACCATTGATCCCAGAATATTTGCTTAAGTGTGGACACTAACTCCCATCTCTTCACTAACGTTTTCCCGGGTGAAGCGAGATTTGCATCGGGAGGAGTCGTCAACGGTTCAACAATCAGAAATTGACCAGGAGTCAGAGCTGATGTGTCAGTTGGATCAGACGACATTGGTGTCAGGGGTCGAGAGTTGAGGATGGCTTCGACTCCCACAATTACGGTGTTTAGCTCCTCAAATGTTAACGAAGCTGTAGCGGTGACAGCAATCGCTGCGCTGATTTTACCGCAGCTTCCCAAAGACTGCCAAAAGATGGTGCCCGGGGCGGTATGAGTTTAAACTCCACTTTCCTTTTGTTGCAATGGTTTATGATCTGCGCTTGAGCTCTGTCGGTGAAGATAATGCTTTCAATTGATTGTTAGCAAAATTTGTGGCGTTGTCACAATGACTGGTCTGACATTTTCCACGTCGACCCACAAATCGTCGAAGAGCAGCTAAAAATGCATCTGTTGTTAAGTCACCGACTAACTCTAGATGTACAGCCTTCATTGCAAAACAGCAAAAATCTGCAATGTATGCCTTATCGGGTCTTTTTCCACGAATCTTGTGGTGAATCCAAATTGATCCACAGTAGTCAACACCAGAGTTGAAGAACGGCCGAGACTGTGTTACTCGGTCCGCTGGTAGGTTGCCCATGATCTGTTGTATTAATTTGGGCCGTGCTCTTGTACATCCGACACATCTGTGAATAATGCTCTATGCCATTGTTTTATCATTCAGAATCCAATATTGTTCTCTGGCAATGGCTCTCAATGATTGAGCCCCGCAATGCATGTTCTCTTCATGCATATCTCGCATCAGATTCTTCACGATAGTATCATTGTATGGAAGCAAAATTTGATGCTTTGTGTTATATGGAAGATTAGATTCTTCCAATATACCTCCGACCCTGATCAGTCCGTCATTTCCGATTAGAGGAGAAAGGGACACGATCGAGCTCTTTTGGTCCACCGTTTTGTGGATACGAAGTTGTTTGTTCTCGCTACTGAAGTCAACCTGCTGAATGGTCCGCAGGATGATGGCCCTTGCATTAGTCAATCCACTGACGCACAGTGTGGTTGTGGGCGATCTATTTTTCTTGTTGCAGAACCGCATCATATAAGCAACAATACGTTGTAGTTTATTAAATGAGTTGCTGTGATTGCAATTGTAGAGTACGCGGTCAAGCTCATCTTGACAAGTTGGCAGGCTAACATGTTTAGACTTGCGTTCCAGATCGCTGGGGGTGATCGTTGGAACTTTACACCATTTGTCGCGAGAACCATGTAGAAATAGCGGTCCATATAGCCAGAGATTGTGCTCCGCTAATTTACTGGCGGCGATTCCTCTTGATGACACGTGACGCCATTGAGATTGGTCTGAAACAGCTTGATTTTTTGCGATTCGATTCGCCACGAACGTATTATGATGACGCTGATGCGTTTATCCAGGACAGAACCACAGTTGAATCTGACCATAGATATCCAGGAACACTTTCATTAGGTATCCGTAAGTCTTTCCGCACCCTGTGGGTTAGCTCTGCTCCCAAGACTGCGGCACATAATTCTAGGCGCGGTAATGTTTCTTTTGCTGTTGGTGCAACTCTTGACTTTGAGCACAACAGCCGAACAGATACTTGATTGTTCTTATATGTGGCGCGGATGTAAATTGCCGCTCCGTATGGCCGCTCTGATGCATCGACAAACGTGTGTATCTCCTGGTTAACGGGCACTTTTCCTTCAAAGATGTGCCTTGGAATTTGCAAATCGTTCAATGCTTGCAGATCAGCACGATAGCCTTTCCACTCATTCTGAAGCAGTTGAGGAAGCTCATCGTCCCATCCCATCTTTAGCTCCCACAGGGTTTGCATAAATATCTTGGCTTTTACCACAACGGGGGCAAATAGACCAAGTGGATCAAAGATCTGTGACGCTTCTGAACTTACCACTCGTTTGGTGATAATTGACGCTTCACTCTTTTGGGATCGCCCACATAATTGGTCTTTATGTGGTATCCAAAGCAAACCCAACGTTTTAACACTGTAATGTTGTAGTGTTTCGTCCAATTTGACGTGGTTGACGATGTCCTCTTTTGGAATGTGAGTTAAAATCTCGCTATTATTGGAGCACCACTTACGGAGCTTGAATCCGGATGGTAGCAGTATCTTGTTTAGTTCTTGTTGAATTTGAACTGCTTCTGGGATGCTATTTGCTCCTGTGAGACAGTCGTCGACGTAGAAGTCATGCT
>VNJR01005421.1:0-11136 GCA_008042585.1 Drosophila punjabiensis
TGGCCTTCTATTGTGCGAAGCAATGCTTTGCGGCCGTACCGCACAATGCGGGCCATCTGCCTGTTAACCGTTTACTTCATGTTTTTGTTATTGTTAGAAGAAATAAACTATATGAATACAAAAAATAACATACGCCACTGTAGAGCCGCCCTCACCCTTGTTTGACAACCTTGCCTTTGTAGATCTTTTACACCCTCACACACACACACACACACACACACAGCTATATATGTATTCAATGTATTTTCTTCAGTGACACAATAGAAGTCAACCAATCAAACTATAGAAATTTATGCACATACACATAAACACATTTTGACCTAAGGCAATGTGTTGTTTACCATAAAATGAAGCTCTGTAGGGTTTGTGTAGTTAGTAATATTACAAACCTTTCTTAAAAACTATCATGGACGATTCGGTTAATATTGTGGAGTTAGTCGATGAACCGGAGGTCATCGAAGAAAATAGTCCCCTGGAAGTGATGCTTCGTGGAGTGTTCTGGCCTGAGAGAACCTCAATTCAGCGCACCTTCGATGAAAACGACTCTATTATCATTGAGCAGAATACACCCTGGGAGGCTATGAAGCAGGCTGGATTGGACCACGCGCTGTCGACATCTCTGCGCACGGACGAGGATTTAGCCGTAAACTACGATTTACAACCACCAAACGAAGGTGAATCCACAATGAACTGGTTTGATGGAATGTGTGGACAACCATTCGACGAGGAAGTATTTTATCAAGCCTCCCAGGACCCGGACCCTAGATTCCCAGACGATGATCATTTGTTCAACGAGGTGATAGAAAATGATTCAATTCAATTCAAGGGCTGTACTACTAAATGACAGCTGGAACAATGTACTAAAAAATCTTAATGTATAAATACAAAAGAAATAAAATGAATTTGAAAGTTGAAATAATATTATTGTTGCTTATTTATTTGGGATGGTTTGAAATATTTGGGTCTATGATTAAATACTTTTATAAAAATAAATAATATTAATTTTAAATCTTAAAAAACATTATTCTTGTTTATTTATTTTGGTTTCCTTTTAACATTCTGGGATATGTCCAAATGTCTGGATGAAGTCGGGATTTTAGTGTGCAGTTGTGTATCAACAAAATATGCATAAGCAAATGGTTGCGCAGCCAAAATTTCTTTATTCCAGAACAGAAACAACACACGAAGTTGCTCAATTTCGATTTTTCATAACTGAAGTTTCAAACCGTTGCGGTTAGTGAAGGATTTTGTTAAAGGACATAACTCGCAAGTGAACGTTTTCATCCTGAATCTGAAGTATAAACTAGATGATCTCAAAATAAAATTCGTTTATAAAGGCTGTGGAAAACCTAATTTATTTATATATCAATATATGTGTATATGTGTGTAAATGTTTACATATATAGATATGTTTATATATCCTTTATACATGTGCATATATATATATATATATATAAGAAATCTCGTGATAAATAAGGGTTTCCCGAGTATAAAAGGCTATGTGGTATTCCATAAATAAATTAGTATACATCAGTAATTTCTCTGAGAATAACCACCCCATAAGTTCTAATAGAAAATGGTATGTGTAATTGTGAATATATGCTATACTATACTAAATTTCTTCAATATTATAGGACTTCATATACATCCTTAATGAAATGAAACCTGTGATTGGTTAAAATAAAATCGAAAATCTATGTATTGGATTTGAGTGCAAGATCATTGATTGAAAACTGAAGAAAACATCTTATGGAAATACAATAGCTCTTTATTTAACAGACAAGGACAACGAACAGATTTTGATATTTTTAGCTAAAAGTTATGTAAATAATTTTTCTACCAAGACACCACTCAGGAAATCGAGTGAAAATGGTATTTCTCATATGGTATATAAGGGAAAAGATAACACTGTCATGATTGAATTTATAACGAACAAAAAAGGAAGCTAACTTCGGCTCGCCGAAGTTGGTATACCCTAGCAGATTCCAATTGTATCAATTATAATCTATCCCAATATAATATAGTACGATCTACTTTCATTTCATACAATTTTTACAGTTTTACATTTTTGTTACATTTTTTTTACATTTTTACATGTAAAGTAAAATTTTTTTTATCCACATTTACTGATCGTTTGTATGGCAGCTATATGATATAGTGGTCCGATTCTAATGAAATTTACAACAAAATTCTGAAAAAATATGAACCACTGGTATCTAATAGTAGAAGAAATTATGTTGAAAACTGTCAGAGCTATAATTTTTTTTCTGAAAATTTCACGACCGTTCGTATGGCAGCTATATGATATAGTAGTCCGATTTTTATAAAATTTAACCTAAAAATCTGAATCAATGTATAAAGCTTATAACCGAGAGTTGATCAAGATATGTTAAAAAACAGTGAAGTTATAATTTTTTTTCAACAAATTTACGGATCGGTTGTATGGCAGCTATATGATATAGTTGACCGATCCGGCTCGTTCCGACCTATGTACGAGTGAGAGTATGTAGAAGACTGTCTGCAAAGTTTCATTCAGATAGCTTTAAACGTAGAAACGGACAGACAGACAGACAGACAGACGGACAGACGGACAGACGGACATGGCTAGATCGACTCGGCTGTTGATGCTGATCAAGAATATATATACTTTATAGCGTCGGAGATGACTCCTTCACTGCGTTGCAAACTTCTGACTGAAATTATAATACCCTGCAAGGGTATAAAAATATATAAGGTATATAAGAACAGTTTCCCAATATAAACAAGTGAGTTTCCTTATTCTACATCAGTCCATTTAAGAACATCTAAGAGTGAAAGTCAACCAAAAATGCTAACCAAACAAATTGCAGTGTTGGCGATAATTAGTGCAGGATACTTGTTTATGGTCTTTGGTAATTGATCACAAGGGAAGACACCTTTAAAAATATATTTTTTTAAATCCAATTTTAGAAAGTAAATTATCAATTTGTAATGTATTCATTTTAATGAAGTACTCCAATATTTCGATTTTTACCAATACCAAACAGAAAATCTTCCTTCAATTCGGATGGTTCCTTGAGTTAACAAACTTGAGCAAACAGTTGTGTTTAAATGATCTGCAGTTAGATCAAAAGCTAATATAAAACTATTTGTATCAAACATATCCTTTGTAATTTGTAGTCCTCGATCGTAATGTTTAATCCCACTAGATTTAAATAACATATTATATCCTCTTGAACTCTTAACATTTTCGACGTTTGAGTAATCAAACTCAACAGCTTGAGAAGATACCTGAACTCCATTAACTAGGAGGTAAAAACGTTGAATTTTAAAATGTTCGAAATTAAATGGATCTAATCCGCGATTTCCAGTTTGGGTTGATTTTTTAATAATGATAATGCAGAATGCTAGAAAATTTTGTGATCTGTCCAATAACTGCGTTATCTATCGATAATGTATTATTAGCAGGAATAATGGTAAAAGATTTCACTTCTACTTTGTTAAACGGATATAAAGCATTTTTTGTTTGTAATACATGATGATGAGCCAATAAAATACTTGGGTTAACTGTTATATGATTCATGAAAAGTTGTGATTCTAGTATCTTTAAATTTGATTCAGTACCAGATTCCATTAAATAAAATGCTGTTTTTTCAATATCGAAATTAATTCTCACATCAACGTTATTTACAAGAAATTTTTGTTGATTAAATATATCTCCATGAATTTTACCGAATAATTCTACCTTATTACTATTTTGAAATATATATTTTTAAGGGTTTCATTGGTTTCAGGGTAAACATATTTGCCTGCAGTTATTCGTCCGAAATTTGAGAAATAACCTTGAGAGGACAAGTGACTTTCAGAGGCATCACTCCCATAGTTTAAAACTGTTTGCAAACAAGGTCTGTAATGATAATTATTATCATTTTGTGACACCAATATGTTATTTAGATAAACTCATGAACTCCTAAACATTGAGTGTAAAATATTGTTTACTACACCGACATCGTTTCCTTCAATGACTGTATTGTCATTTTTTCTAAGTTGCACAATAAGTCGTAAATAAACGCTAGATAAATCCCTGTAGGTTTTACCATTTCCTAGGCAATCAAATTCTATTGACGAGGCTCCGTCCAAGGAAGCAATTGGATTATATGAGACTTCTTCAGTTCTTAAAATAGAACTTTGAGTTGGATGTGGTGCAAACAAATCTAATTTACGTTTCATACATTCGATTCGGTTACTCATTTTGATTTAGAAAAAATATCTTTTTTATTTAATTTCCTTGTTGTCTTTTTTTTTATGATGCGTCTGGGTATTGTTGCGTTGTCGTTTAGATGATAAGTAAGATCTTTTGTTTTATAGTACTCCTCTTTTTATTTCTTTTTCCGCTTCCATTTTGAAAACGTGTAATTTTATCAATTGCATTATTTGACTGATTTTGTAAAGCAATTTTACTTTGTTCTTGAATTATATTTCTTAAAGGCTTTCTCCCAAATTCATTAATAACAGCCTTACCAGTCTCAGCGGCCTGATTTTTTATAGCAGTTATTCCCGAAAGAAAAAGTGGTTTAATGTAATTAAAAAGACCGCTAAAGAAATTTCCAATTCCTCGTCCTTGCTGTATTACTCGTGGTGATATATAAAGACTTCCTATGTTGCTTAACCCTCCACCACACTGATTCACATAATATTCCTAATAAGATTTCACCATGATGATTATTTTCACTCTAAGTAAAAATTTTTTGGGTATGTTTTATTTATAGAGTTTTTGAAATGTTTTATTTATGCAGTTAACCTCCTTCTAAAGTGAAGAGTAACGAAAATCGGAACAGCTGAGGTTTCAAATGGGATCTTGTATCCACTTGAATCCGTAATTAGTATTGTGATTTCATTTGGTGACCATATATCAAAAGGATAATATTTAATATTTTTAAATTGAATATTTTTTTCCTTTCCGTTATAATGCATTACACGAAGACATCTATGTATTTTACTACCTAATGACCTTGGTTTTATTATATCTGTGTAAATAAAAATCAATCCATTTTCAGGTATTTTTGACTCAACGGATACATTTTTATACCTAAATGTTTCAACATTTACTAGACTAACAAATTCGGTTTCTTCAAGAACACTTGTATCTTGGTTAGGTGTAAATTTAATGTAATTATTCAAATATATATCTGTAATACCGACTTCCCAATCCTCGTTCATATCTTCAGGAATATTCACAATATTTGTAAATGCACACTTAACGTTATCGGGAAAAACATTCATGGAATCATTACTGAGCAAGGTGATAAAAATCTCTTTTAAATAACCCATTTTGGTTATTGATATGAAATCCAATTTAGTTTGTTTTTTCCAGTTTGTATAGGGATTTTTGCTCGAACCGATCGTGTTAACTTTTCACGACCTGTTACATATCTAAGATCTTTATATGGGGATGTTTCAATTTTTAGTTTTTGTAGTTTTGC
This sequence comes from Drosophila punjabiensis, assembly GCA_008042585.1. Taxonomy (NCBI): domain Eukaryota; kingdom Metazoa; phylum Arthropoda; class Insecta; order Diptera; family Drosophilidae; genus Drosophila; species Drosophila punjabiensis. Next base: position 5,463 of record VNJR01005421.1, read on the forward strand.
TTTTAATTTTCGTTGTCGTTCATTAAGCTTCACTTTTGGTACTACTTTTTCCAATCTTATTTTTTTATATCTATTTTACTTACCAAAAAAAGAAGTATCTCTTAACTTTCGTTTTTCTTCAAATTCATTTTGTTTTTCATTTGAATTTAAATCCTTGTCATCAGTTTCTGGTGGTAAGGGGATAGATTGTAATTTTTTTATCGGTGAATGATCATACTGTTCACGCCAGGAGGCGGCACCTGTGGCCCCTCTGCCCACCGAGCTTCCAAAAGCTCGCCCGCTCTTTCACTTCCGTCATAGTTCCGACCTCCGTACGCTGGCAGTTGAGCTGGCNGTCGCTCGCCCGCTCTTCGTTCCTCGGTTCACCCGATCTTCGCTAGCGGCTACCCGAGCTTAGGGACGGCTACTGCGCTCTCCACCTCTCGGTCTCTTTCGGCTCTCGGTAGGGCGCACGGCCCTTATGCTAAGCTAAGGGCCTCTGCTCTATCCGGACTCCGCGCCGCTAGATGCACTTCGGGAACACTCGCCGTCGATCTCCCGCTCTCGCTTTAGCAATGTAAAGCGGACGGGGCGTGACTCTATTGCTAAGCTTTAGTTAGTTCCATGTATGCAGCCGAATAAAGCTGATCTGACGTTCCTCAACGACGCCTCCGACTTTTTCTTTTACTGGGTTTTCTTCTTGGGATATATATATATTTTTTCTGGATCCTTTACCGGAGGACATCCTGGCCACCCCCCTACATAAACATGGTCTTTCGAGCCGGATAAGGATTCCTTTCTTACCGCCGCTGAAGATAAGTCATAAATTCCCCCCTTTCTAATTGCCGGTTCGCAGTAGTTAATCCAAATTTCCATTTCGCGTAAAGTGCTGTCAGATTCCCGTCTCAACTTCAAGTGCAAGTTTTCCGAGACCACGGTTTTTTAGAAAATATATGCTTCTACATATATATATATCCTAACTCCAATTTTCTTTATTCTCCGGTTTCTTGTGTTCAACGCCACATTAATTGCCATTCTCCATTTGAGTGCAATATTATTTCGTTCGACTTCTTTGGCCCGTCGTTCATACATACGTACATATATCCGTACATATTTACACATACACTTTAGTGCTCTTCTAATCCGCGGAAATATTTCCAACTTTAATCAAGTGAATTTGTGTGTGAAAGGAAAGGCATAATATATCGGCAAACGGTTGTGAATATTTTGTGGGCCTCCGTGAAGTTCTTCGTTTTGCCAAATTTTTCGCCGTAGCCTTGATATTTTACTCCGTTTATTTTCGCACACAGATTTTCCGCCACTTCCAAATACAGTCCACTTATCGAAGGTCGCCTGTGCCACTAATATTCATGCGTGTAAATGGGTGAATTCACTTCAAACTATTTTCCCCCAAAAAAATAAAAATATTTTCTGTTCCATAATATTATATGGCCTCATAAATTCAGTCCACCATACGGAAGCTCTCCTGTGCACTCCCGCCGGCTTCTTATATTTACATACATATTTATTGTCGCATACATACATACACATCTAAGTTCATGCCCATATATATAAATAAATATTTTTATGTTGTTCCTCTATATTTTTTTGTACGCCCTTACAACTCTACAGTCTAGTTATCGGGTTTCCACTGTACAAAACATAAAAGCACCCGCGCATACATGCATATCTACATAATCCAACATTTACATATCAGTTTTCTCCACTGACATACCTGAGCGAACCTACGCACTACAACACCAAGCAAAGACAATTACAAGCAACAGAAAAACAACAAACATTAAAAATCAAACCCAATTCAATCCACAAGGGTGCGATCGCAATTGTTTTGGTCCAAGGTTCTGACCTCACCGCCGCAGCAACCGTGTTGTTATTGTTGTTGTTTTTTCCTATTACTTATCTCTACTGCGTCTCTCACGTATGCACTGTTTTTGCCGACGGCAAAACACAGTGAGCCCTCCTGAACCACAGCCAAGATTTTTAACTCCGCCTTTCCGGCCTCTTATTAATTATTAATTTTAAAAATTATTTTTTTTGTTTATAATTAATTATTAATCTGGAAACCTATTCAAGCTCTACGCCCGAGCCACTGGTTACATATTGGTTCCTAAAACTTCAAGATCACGGAAACTCCGGTCAACATTTTTTTATTTCCGATTCTAACATTTCGCTAACCTCCGCTTCAGCAGCAGCCGTGCTTTTGTTTTCTGTCGATTGTTCTTTCGGCTCGCTGCCCGTTACATATGTGCGTATATACATACATATATATATGAGATTTGCATTGACGGCAGCGTAACCCAGCGAACATTTCCGACCAAAGAAGCTAGGTGTTTTAATTCCGCCAGTTCCAAGTGACTAATAAAGGTTCAACTTTCACAATTAATTCGAGTCCGAAAATGCCCATAAGCGACGATAAGAAGCCACGTCCGCTCCCGACAATCTGCATGGACAGATCCCAATCCGCATCTCCGGGCCCATCTTCACGCACAACTCCACTGAAGCCAAAGGCCGCCACTGCCATTTCAAAGACAAAAGGCGACAGCTCCGTGAATCCTAGCCCTGGTCACAAAAATCGCTGAAACTGCCATGGACGTTGCCTTGAGGAAGTTTATTTCCACGACAGCCCGGGTTAGCAAATTCGTAAAAAATATCCACACTCCGAGCGCCCCTGAAACGGAAAGATTTTCTCCAGGCATGTGACAAGTCCATCGGGACCAAATCCGGGCCCTGTGGAAAAAGGTGGAGAAAAGCTATGAAAGCTGCTCCGACCTTCTTGCCGAGTCCTCCGACAGTACCCCCACCGCGACAGTGCTGGAATCACAGTACAGCGACTGTTATTCCGTTTACTCGAGATGTGTTGTCCAACTTCAGGGCATAATAGATCAGGACGCTTCTCAATCCGCACAACCTTCCGTCAGTGTTCATACACCCCCTTCTACGGGTTGTCGCCTGCCACCGGTGGACACCGAAGTCTTCACTGGTGACTATCTTCGGTGGCCCACGTTCAGAGACCTTTTTACAGCAATATATATACAAAATTCGCGTCTCACATCGGTGGAAAAGTTGTTCCACTTGTTATCCAAAACAAGTGGCGACGCGCATGCTATTGTGTCTAAAGCCCCGCTAACCAACAAAGGTTTTATCTCCGCGTGGCGAAGCCTCACCGACCGATTCGAGAATCGACGGATACTGGTCAACAGCCAGGCTGTCCCCCAAGAGTCCGGATCCGCTTTGAAGGAGCTTCAGGGCACTATCCAGAGCTGTTTGACAACCTTAGAGATGTCCACCATTCAGATCGAGGCTTGGGACTGTCTTCTCTATATGATTTCGTCCAAGCTTTCAAAGCTCACTCTGTCCATGTGGGAACAATCCGTTCGTGATGAATCCGAAATCGCAACTTGGAGACAATTGGATTCCTTCCTAACTGAGTGTCATCGCACATTGGAGGCCATTGAAGACATAAGGCCTAGCGTCTCTGGGCACCTTCCGCCACGATCGCTTAATGCCAACGCACCTGTGCGCCGGCTTCATTTCAATAAAGCCAGGGTGGCTCCTTCACGTACCGTGGCTGGCATCACACTCTGCTGCACCTCGACAATCCGATTGCTATCGCACCAAGTACCCCCGGGTCTAGTCCACGACCCACACCTACTTCGAGAAACGCGACAGTCTCCGCTGACAACTCCATAGCACCTATTAGTCGAGTGTCTGTGTTCTCCACTCGTATTTCCCATGCATCCGAGGTTTCCAAAGAAAAACTCTTTTCCAAAGGCCATGCGACCGACTTGCAACCCAGACGTACCCAAGGTAATCAGTCCTACCGTTGCCGAGTCTACGGCGGAATCCACCCGCTTCGGATATGCCAACAGTTCCTCCGGCTCACTGCTGAGAAGAAACTCCGCGCGGTTCTCTCCAACAGCTACTGCTCAAACTGTTTGGCCCACGAACATTCCGAGGGACCTTGTCGCAGTGGTGACCGATGCAAGATGTGCAATCGGCACCACCATACGCTCCTACATATGCACGAAAATCTAGTGTACTCCAGGTGGCAGCCACAAAAGTGGAAATCCACCCGCGGTTAACGCCGCGGCTAGGGCACAGATTCTGGAGGCCCTAACCCACATTCCCCCCAACATGGCAGCGCCGGCGGCCCACTTGGCCGACGCCCCATTATCAGCGACAAGTGATAGGAGCATCACCGAGCTTTTGGCCTTTCAAAAAGGCTCTAAGCTCCATCGTACACCGCCGGGAGGCGGCCCGCCAACGCCCGCCCTCCCACCGAAGACTGCCCGGAACCCCGCAGGATGCGAGACAGATCCAGGCGCCGCCACTCCGAAAAGGACTAGGGACTCTCCTAGCCCTACAGGCCCCGCGCACCCGATCAAACGGGTCAAGGCTACCACCCCCCTAATCGAGGAGATGGGAACCATCCTTGACGACCTGCTCACGAAGGTAAACGAGCAGAAGACGAGGAGTGGCTTCCAGGCGATGAGGAACGCTCTCGCCAGACTTAAGGATCTCCAGCTGGCAGTCCAGCAACAGACAACCACGAGCGTGGACACGGGCAATAAGCAGCCTAGAAACCAAGGCTGCCAGTCGTCCCCGAGAAGTCCACTGAAGGTCACCTCGTCTGAGAGGAGCTGCCAAACGTCCCCCCTGCCCCGTGATAAGCCCCTGAAGCCGAGCTACGCAGTAGTGACGAGCGCAGGAGGGCAGATAGAACGGCAGACGGCCAGGACCAAGCCCCCTAGGCCAGGGAAGAACCCTAGCGGGGACAAACATGTCCCCTTGCCTCGGCCGGCTCCCGAGCGGAGCAAGCGGCGGTCCCATCGCCAACTGGCAAAAAGGGATGCGCTGATCCTAACCCCATCCTCAGGCGCATCCTACGGAGAGGTTCTGTGCCTGGTGACCCGTTCCCAGGACGACAGGATGAAGAAGATTGCCGAGATGGTCTCCTCGACTAGAAGGACAGCCAAGGGCGACCTCCTATTAGAGCTGACAGGCGCAGACCATGACGCCCGTAAGCTTATCGGCAGTGTACTGGGCGACAAGATCTCCATCCGAGCAGCCACACCCCAGTCCCTATTCGTGGTGCGGGACCTCGACGAGCTGGCCTCTGGCGAGGAACTCGCGGAGGCGCTTGCGGAGCAGTCGGGACTCCCGATTGACTCGGTTACGGTCAGAAGCTTCAGACCTGGACGCTTCAAGACGCAGACGGCGACGGTATCGGTACCGACCAGCCAGGCGACCCTGCTCACGAAATTGGGCAAGGTTAAGATCGGGTGGTGCAAATGCCCGTTAAAGGAAGTGGACGCCCGGCCGAAGTGTTTTAAATGCTTGGAGGTGGGCCACATCGCCTTTCGTTGTCAGCGTTCTGCGACAGGGTGGACCGTCTGGCCTCGGATGCGAGAGGTCGACACCCGGTATTGATTGCCGGCGACTTCAATGCCTGGGCGGTGGACTGGGGCAGCACCTGCACCAACGCCAAAGGCAGATCCCTGCTGGAGGCCTTTGCGATGCTCGATGTCGCGCTCTTCAATACTGGCGATCAACACACGTTCTCCCGGGCCGGTGTGGGCTCAGTGGTCGACCTCACGTTTGTGAGCGGCTCAAAGGCCTCACAGTGCACTTGGGAGCTCAGCGAGGTCTACACTGCCAGCGATCATGCCGCCAT
>VNJR01005422.1:0-11574 GCA_008042585.1 Drosophila punjabiensis
AGCGTTCTTGGTCCGCTGCTTTACTCGCTATATACTGCCGATATACCCAGCCCCAACTGTCAACATATGATAGCTCCTTCCAAGGCACTTATCGCGACCTATGCAGATGACATTGCAGTCATTTATAATTCCAGCTGTCGCAGAGAAGCAGCTAATGGTCTGCAGGAATACCTTAATACTCTTGCAGCCTGGTGCAATTTAAGCGGTGGAATTTAAAGATCAACCCGCTAAAAACAACAAACCCCTGCTTTACACTCAAAATAATGAACACTCCACAAATCCAGCTAGAAGGAGTTACTCTGGACCAGCCCTCGCAAGCTAAATATCTTGGCATTACGCTGGACAAGCGTCTTACCTTTGGGCCACATTTAAAGGCCACGTTAAAAAAATGTAACCAGAGAGTTCAGCAAATGCGTTGGCTTGTCGGTAGAAGGAGCACCTTGTCGCTTAGATGCAAGAGAGCGGTGTATGTACACTGCATTCAGCCAATATGGCTCTATGGAATACAGATTTGGGGGATCGCAGCCAAGTCTAACTATAAGCGTATCCAGGTGCTACAGAATCGGATACTACGCAACATTTCAGACTGTCCCTGGTACGTGCGCGGTACCACACTTCATAGAGATCTCAAGCTGCATACCGTGGAAGAGCAGATTGGAAGGCATACAAGCCGATACAGCGACAAACTGCTTAGACACCGCAACCTACTTACCAGACGACTACTGCCAGCTCGTCCTCTAAGGCGTCTTAAACGGCAAGGCTTTGCCAAAACAATTTTGCAAGGATAGTTACACTTCATGTATATAAAGAATCCCCATAATGTGTATGAGGTTTGGTTAATGTTTCTAATTTCCTATCCATGTGTTGTTAAGGTACATTTTTTGTTAGTACAGATTCTTCACTTAATAAATATATTATAAAAAAAAAAAAAATACACCAAACAGAAAAGCTGCATGCACTCACGAAGTGAACGGGAACTTTATTAGGCACAAGATAGACAATTTAAATAAAACCCCGATGGTTTTTGTCACAAATTTATCACAAAACGAGAGCGCAAGAAAAAAACACGACTGTTCACTTTGAGAGAAAAGACGAAAATTGAGAGCTGCCAGTAACCCGATTTCAAGTCTATTGTGCTTATGAAATTCGCTTCCCTTAACTGATCCAGAATGAAGTTCATCCTCGGTACTGGGTACGCACCCTTTTCCATCTTATCATTTAACAGCCGATAATATATGCACATTCGCCATTCGTTGTTTTTCTTTTTTACCAGAACCACTGACTCGCTATGGGCTCCGCAACGGCTCTATCAACCCTAACTTTAACAACTCTTCCACTTGTTCGTTTATGATCGCTTGCTATTTCGGGTTTCATGGGTAGTATAATTGTTTTATCGGTCTATCGTCTTTTAAGTGAATCTTATGGGTCTTGATGTCACTAAATCCCTGCATTCCCTCAAATACTTGCTTTTGGGTGTCCAAGAAGAATTGGGTTTCTTCCTCCGATGGCTCTCCTTCTTTATAAGATTCCGTGTTGGGTAGATCCTCCATGCTTCATTCGTCTTCTACCGACGCTGTTTCCAATCCCAACTGCCAGCAGCATAGGAAGCTGTGTGCTCCGGCTAAGATTTTCATTCCCAACAGTATTCTGCCCGCGACCGGTTTCAGTATCAGGAACGTCAACTCTAACGATCTTCCACCAAATCGGATGACTGGTGCGAATTTTCCCACGGTTTGTTTCGAGCCCTTGGCCAGTGTTATTTCTGACTGGGTTCCGTCCCACTTTCCCTGCTTCCTGAGGTCCTGTTACCTGTTCATGCTTATTGCGCTTCGCGAGTCGCTTTGTAAGTCGATAACAGATACTTTAACTAGATTTTTAACGGTATTTCCAAAGCTCTACGATCAGCTGATCATTGAGCTGTGAACTGTCAAACACACCATATGATTTAGCAAAGAGCTTTACAACATTTTTTGGTTTCTGTGCGTATAAATTCAAGTTCGTGGCAAATTTACAATTTTCACGTTTTTTATTTAAAGTTTACTTCAAGGTATGTATTACATAAAAAATCAGTGTTTGTGACCAGTGTTTAAATGTGTAGCTTAAAAAACGTAGTGGTAATTAAGTCTATTAACAAGGAGGCCGAATTAGCGTACACCTGTCGTTCGTGGAGTAGAACTTACTAGATTGAATCGAATTCAGTCTAACTCTTTTACTAGCCGAAAGTGTAAATCATTGTGCGTCCAAAATGTGTAAACTGAACTGCTACTTCCTGCTAACCTTTAAACTATGCCACTTTCTAGCCAGCAATGTCAGTAGAAAAACGGAGTATTTTCTTAGTATGCACGCAGAAGAGATCCCAAAGAAGAAGTTTTTATCCATGGAAAGCTTTGTTTTTGATACTGTTCTCAAAAACCATACTTATTCTCTGAAGGAGCAGCGTGAGATTAGCAAAAAACTGTGAAATTTTACTAGTAGGCTTATAGTAAAGTGGAAAGACTGTGGAAGAAATAAGACCTTTTTGAAAACAAGTACAAGGAATGGCTAGATACGCTGCTAGTATTGCATAAAAAACCATCATCCGATAATGTTAGACGTCCACTAAAAGATATTTCGGTTTGTTGCAAAAAAACGCAAGTCAACAAATTGTTAGGCATATCTGAAGATGTCCCAACAGATGCATTGTTGGTAGCGACAATCTGCAGCTTAATGTTTAAATGCTTTTATTAGTTTCTTCCGACCCTTTGATATCTTCATTGTCAAATGGTTATGGATGACGATGTTAAGAGCTTGCTTTTAATAGATCATCTCGATATGCCGGTCTCTGATTCAGAAGATTCTGAATAATATTTTATCTAATTCTAGCTAATTTCTTATTTGGAATATGCTTGGTAAAGTTCAAAAAATTAAAAATTATAAATTGAAACACAAAAAGTCTTAATTAAAAAAAATGTTTTATTTTAATTAAAATTTTTTTTATCCTTTTCTAGATAATTTTGATATATGGAATAAAAAAAAATATAAAATTAATTAATTAATTGATTAATGTTAATTTAAAATAATGCTTTATTTAATAAAAACATTTTTTTTATCTTAAAAAATTGTATAATTTTTTCCTGAGGAGTGAAAAAATCCGATTGAAGATATCTATTTTAGTTTTGAAGTTATTAATTTAATGCCGCTAGGAAGGCCCAATCGCCCACTGTGCCCTGCCCAGCAACATTCCGTTGTTCTTACGCCGTTTCTTCCGCAGACCCAGCAGAATAGCCTCGACGGGTTATTACAGCTGCGTGGCCGGTTCCGCCGTACCGTAGACTGAAATCTAGTCGGAGTTGTTGCTGTCCTGGCTGTCTGACTTCTATCTGGTTCTCGGCCGCTTCGATTTTTTCTACTTCTTCCGCCAGTTTATTCAGCCCCATCGCATACTCTCTTACCGGCTCTGTCTCTCGTTGCCGCAGTTGCGCGATCTGGGTTTCCTTGTACATCGGTGCCAAGAAGTATTCCAAAAGCACAGTCGATAGTTTTTCCCAGGTGTCGATCTCGTTTGGTGTGGTGTTCCACCAATTGATCGCTGCTCCTTCCAAGACAAACGGCATGGTTTGGATAAGATGGTCTTTTTGGATTCCATATCCGGATGCCCATTGCTCCATCTTGCTCAGGAATTCCAACGGGTTGCTTGCTCCTTGATATCGGATTCCCCAGCCTCTCACCATGTCTATGATTTCCGATTCGACTTCCTTCTCCATTTTTATGTCCTTTCCGGTATCCAATTTTACTGTTTTCCCCCTGTTACCAGTATCTCTGGTGCTGGTTTCCGTACGGGGCTTTTATCCTTTTTGTGTTTCGCTACTAGCTCAGCTAGTCTATGTTTAGTTTCTTCGCTGTGATCCGACTTCCTGGTGAACGCTGCTAATACTTTTCTCAATTCCTCGCTATCTCCTGTGGCGTTTAATCCGAAGCCGGCTGCGTACTCTGCCAGGCACTCCTTTACCGCCACGTATACCCAGCTTGACATTCCTCTATCGCTGTCGTTTTCTCGTGCAACCACTTCTGTTCGGGCGCATCCGGATGGCTCAGGGATGGCTAAGATTCGCCTCAGACCTTTATTTGTGTTCAGGCGTGGTTGCTACAAGAGACCCTGTCCCAGAGGAGAACGCAAGGAACGTAACACAGTAATCGAGTATTGAGCTTTGTTTTTAGACACTAGTTTACAGCAATTATAGACCGCTCGGATCTGCCAATTAAATGCGAAGGTGTGAGAGTCCACTTGGGTCTGCCAATTAAGGAGGTTTGAGAAGGATTGAGAGTCCACTCGGGTCTGTCCAATATAAAAAGGTTTGCGAGTCCGCTCGGGTCTGCCAATTAATGAGAAAGGTTTGAGAGTCGGGTCTGCCCAATTAATGAGAAGGTTTGAGAGTCCACTCGGATCTGCCAATCAATGAGAAGGTTTCAGAGTCCACTTGGGTCTGCTAATTAATGAAAAGGTTTGAGAGTTCACTCGGGTCTGCCCAATATGAGAAAGTTTGAGAGTCCGCTCGGGTCTGCCAATTAATGAGAAAGTTTCAGAGTCCACTTGGGTCTGCCCAATATAAGAAAGTTTGAGAGTCCGCTCGGGTCTACTTATTAATGAGAAGGCTTGAGAGTCCACTCGGGTCTGCCCAATATGAGAAAGTCTGAGAGTCCACTTGGGTCTGCCCAATATGGGAAGTTGAGTCGGTAAACCGAACCGCGGATGACGGGAAGTACTATAGAGTTTAGTTACCACGTTTGTTTACCCGATTCCTATCCTGCAAGGCCTCCATCCTGTTTGCTGCGGGTCCGTTGTCTGCTGCTCCTTCACCGATCGCCGGCTGGGACTAAGTGCCGATACAAGGGCTGCAGCTCGCCTATTATAGGGATCTGGCGCGTTTTGGTGCCCCTTTCTGGCAGGTGCCTAACGCTTCGGCGCAGTGTGACCAATCACTTTTGGTCAGTGTGACCCTTTGCGCACGATATTTGACGCGCGCGCGCTCTGTGTTTGAATTTGAACTCTGACGTTCCTCTTCCCCTCCTCCCCGTTCCGATCCTCTTCTAGGTTGTCCGTCCATCTTGTTTATTTATGTATTAACTCTATTATTTTATATGTTCCCTTACATTAATACTTTTATTGTTTATTTGACTTCATTTTTCTTCTTATGTTTCTAGTGTTTTATATGTTTTCTTAACCTATTTTATTGTGTACTTGACTTTATTTGTTTTCTTATGATCGTACTCCTTATGTTTCTATTACCATATATGTTTCTTCTTTAATTGTGCGCGTTACGCGTCACAAGTTCTTCTGAAATTTTGTTAATCCCGCCATGAACAGATACTGGATCCTCCTGTGCCCATCGCAAGGCGGTTGGCACTAACCTAATCGCCAAACCTAACACTAATCGCTCACCTTGTCGGCTGCCATATGTTCCGCGCGCCTATAGATATCCGGACCAAATACTTGCACATCGGACATCCTAGCCTTAATTTCTTCCACTTTTTTCCGGAGTGCCGAGTAATAATCCTACTGAAAAAGTTCCGAATCCAAGTTTAATTTTGTTTCCACCACTGAATCAGCCAAGTCGGACACAATATTTTGGCTTTCTTTTCATTGTTAAATTTAAAACCTTGCAATTTTAAAGCCCAAAGTGACATAAAGCGAATAGGCACCTCAAGTTGCATCAATACACCTCCCACACCCGTGTCACTGGCATCACAATGTGGCGAAAAAGGAATCTTAAAATTTGGTTTCCAACACTGGAGCCGTACACATTGCGGACTTCAAGGCATCAAATGCCTGTTGCGCAGCCTCCGGCCACAAGAACTGACGATTTTGTTTAAGACAATCGGTCAAAGGAGACGAGATAGCTGCATTAATATTGATATATCGATATTGAATATTCCTCAATTGCCTGAATTTTATCCTTATCCATGGCAACCGTCTCATGACCCACTATATGTCCAAGGTACTTAGCTTCGGTCAAGCAAAATCTACTTTTCTGCATGTTAATGGTCAAGTTAGCCTCTCTTAATTTAACCAAGATAGAGTGATAGATTGCTCGTTATATATTCCGCCTTAGGCAATCGATTCAGAATTCCATCGATAAGGGGCATCGGGTGTGCATCCTTTCAAGTCACCGCATTGACTTTTTGGCTGTCAATACAGAGTCTTACCTTCCCGGGTTTCCTAACTAATATTACGGGTGAAGACCACGAGCTCTAGGACTCTGCGATGACCCCTAAGCTAATTATTCTATCGACTTCGTCGTACATTAACTTTTCAATAGCTGGCGATACCGGATAATGCCGTTTTTAATTAAGTTTTGCTTCGCCAACATCAATAGTATGTGATAACAACTTAGTGCGATCTAAGCCTTGTTCCTTAAATGAAGGGAATTGCGCCACTGTAAAGATAAGGATTTCTTACTGACTTGCCTCTAGGGCCCGCTGACCAACTGGCTTTATGATTTCTTCCTCTACCGGTAGCTCCTCTGCAGCGGAGTCCATAGCACATAAACCTTCTGGCAAGAATCCGAACTCTAACCAAAAGATTATACCTAAATATAAAAACTGTGTTAACGAAGGAACAATGTGTAACGTTAGCACTTTCTTGACTCCTTTATACTCTACCAGAGTTTTAATTTTTCCAATAATATCTTGTGCCTGCCCTCCTACAGTTCGCACTACCGTAAACATGTTTTTAAACTTTACTTCTTGCTCTATCAGCTCTTTAGAAAAGTCACCGCCTTTACAACTTATGGAGGCTTTCGTATCCAACAGCGCGGTTACCTTCCTTTCTAGAAATAATTCTCTGTATGTGGTCGCCTATCAGGACCCACAGTTGACGAAATCAAATTCCTCTGCTCTTCGCGAAGGGTAAAAATTACGTGCTCTTTTACTCGATCGTTTTTTCCTATACCTGCTATCTTTTAACTTAGCTACTGATAATTCTGTTAAATTGTGTCTACGCAGGGAATTGGACATCAAACAATTGGTCCCACCAATTATTCGGTATTGGAACAATCTTGTTCTTGTAAAACTGTAAAAAGTGTATAGATATTAAAGTAATTCATATTATATTAAATTGGGATGAAATCTGCAAGGGTATACAAACTTCAGCGTGCCGAAGTTAGCTTCCTTTCTTGTTTTTTTAAGCTCTTTTTTTTGTGGTTCATCTGCATTTCCTTCCTTCTGGCGTTTATTTGACACAATGGGCTTCGTACCTCAACCTATGCTATGGTACAGTGGGCTTTACAAGTATCTATCCTTACATTTTTAACATTTCCCACATTACCCCATAAAAAGTTTCCCACTTTACAACGACACCACATTTTTCAAAATTTTGTGCGTAATTTTTTAACAATGTATAAAAAACACGAAATTCTTTCGCACTATTAAAATAAAGACTATAAACACTACATTGAAAGTACTTATTATTGGTTGACATTGAAAAGAAAAAAAACAAACGATGTGAGAACTTGGAAAAATGCAATTTCGAAATCACGTAAAAACTTTGACCACTGTCAGAGAACACAAAAATGTTTCCGTATGAACCTGTATACCATAAAGATTCATTTTCGGTCGTAACTAACAGATGTCAGTAGCGGAGGACAACTGTACTTAAATAGTTTGGCCGGGAAGGGACATTTCCCACTTTACCCCGCTTCCCACTTTACCCCACTTACCCCTACGTAAGTGGGTTATGGTCTGTTTTTCATATATGTATGGTCTTAAATAATTTACTGCCAAATTTATCGCTGTTAATTCCTGTTCTGTTGTTGATTTGATGCTTTTGTCATTCGTAAACGTTTTTGATGTATATGCTGTCGAAAGATTTATGACTTCGTGTGATTGTGTTATTACTGCTATTACTATTTGACACTTTTATTGCTGAATATGTAGAGAAATTCGAAAGAAACCGTCTATAGTAATTACAAAAAGCTACGAGTCTTCTTGCTTCATCTGCATCGGACGGAACTCCTTTGTCCGTGTATTAATGACCCAGAAACGTGACTTCATGCATAAGTAGCGAACACTAATCTGGAAGTACTTTAAAACTGCGTTTTCTGCATACATTGAATACATTGGTTACATTTTTATACCCTTGCAGGGTATTATAATTTCAGTCAGAAGTTTACAACGCAGTGAAGGAGTCATCTCCGACCCTATAAAGTATATATATTCTTGATCAGCATCAACAGCCGAGTCGATCTAGCCGTTTCCGTCTGTCCGTCCGTTTCTACGCAAACTAGTCCCTCAGTTTTGAAGCTATCTGAATGTCGGAACGAGCCGGATCGGTCAGCTCTATCATATAGCTGCCATACAAACGATCCGTAAATTTGTAGAAAAAAAATCATAACTTCACTATTTTTTTTAACATATATTGATCAACTTTCGGTTATGAGCTTTATATATTGTTGCAGATTTTTAGATTTCATATTATAAAAGTCGGACTACTATATCATATAGCTGCCATAGGAACGAACCGGAAATTTTTTAGAAAAAAAAAAGTAGTTTTGTCAGTTTTTAACGTAATTTCTTATACTTTGAGATACTAGTATGCCATATTTTTTTCATAATTTTGTTGTAAATTTCATTAGAATCGGACGAATCATATAGCTGTCATACAAACGATCGGTAAATATGAAGGAAAATTACATCTTACTATTCATGTAAAAATGTAAAACTGTAAAAATTTTATGAATATATAAGTAATTCATATTATAATATATTGTAATAGATTATAATTTATACAATTGGAATCTGCAAGGGTATACATACTTCGGCGTGCCGAAGTTAGCTTTTGTTTATCATATGTTTTTCGAAACAACTATTACTACTGAATTATCCATTAAAAGGAAAGCTTGGGATGGTTCTAGTCCCGAAATAGCTAATATCAATCTTTACTCCACAGCGTAAACGTTAGAAACGATACGAGCCTTTGCTCGTTCAGAATCTCTAGACTTTTCTTCCAATTTTAATTGGTGAAAGCCGGACATTAAATATAAACACGAGAAAAATTTTGCTCTACCAGTTAATCGAATATATATTCTATTCTTTGAATTTACCTGCTAGCAGTTGATTGTTTATTTGGCGTTAGTCGATGGCTCCTTTTGATCCAGGAAACGATTTCTTAAGATCGAGAAATAATGGGCTAGTGTATCGGAAATCTAATATTATATTATCTTTTATTCATTTTTCTAATTGCCTGTCTATTTCTTCCATTTGACTGTGTTGTATTAAATAAAAATTACTGTAAAAAGATTATAATTTTTTAATTTAAAACTTTGTTTATAGAAGTTCTCTGCCATTATAGGTTAATTTTCTATGCCGAATATATATTCGGTGAATAATTAAAAAATTAAAGTCTCCTGTATTTGTTTCGTTATCTTCAATTAAGTCAGAGTCTTGTGACCAATCAGATTCTGAATTATATTCTGTAGTGTTTATTATTGTTGGGATATTTATTTCCAAATGATATATATCTTGTATGACAATCTCTTTTAGCTTTATAAAAATATGGAGACACTCTACTGTTCGTTATTCTTTATCCACATATTGAGGTAACCATTTTTATTATTTGCCGAATTAGGTTTTTATTTCTTTTAGTTAAACTTTAATATTTTGCCAATCCATTAGGATTGCATAATAATTATTTAAATGTATCTACATTTCTATTGTAGTTCGATAATTGAGTGGTTTTAAGACAGAAATAAGGATATTTATTTTATTTGTTTTAATTCAACTTTAATATTTTGCAAATTCATTAGGATTGCTAAATAGTTATTTAAATGTATTTACATTTCTATTGTAGTTCAGTAATTGAATGGTATTGAGACAGAAATAAGGTAAAAAGGATATTTATTAGCTCGACTCATATATCGCTTCTTTATGATTTTGTTGTGTTTTTCATATAACATAATATAGAAGTGAGCAACTTTAATGGTAGTTAATATTAATTGTAATTGTATTTTTTACGTTAATAACAACGTTAGCTTCGTTGTCTTTGGATTGGCTATTGTGTGACCCAAACCAACTCATTTTTAAATATGAAAATATTTTTTTTTTATACCCTTGCAGGGTATTATGATTTCAGTCAGAAGTTTACAACGCAGTGAAGGAGTCATCTCCGACCCTATAAAGTATATATATTCTTGATCAGCATCAACAGCCGAGTCGATCTAGCCGTTTCCGTCTGTCCGTCCGTTTCTACGCAAACTAGTCCCTCAGTTTTGAAGCTATCTGAATAAAACTTTGCAGATAGTCTTCTTTATACTCTCATATGTCAGAACGGGCCAGATCGAACGATTATATCATATAGCTGCCATACAAACGATCTGTAAATTTGTAGAAAAAAAATTATAACTTCACTGTTTTTTAACATATCTTAATCAACTCTCGGTTATAAGCTTTATATATTGTTTCAAATTTTTAGATTTAATTTTATAAAAATCGGACTACTATATCATATAGCTGCCATAGGAACGGTAGTGAAATTTTTAGAAAAAAATTAATAGATTTGTCAGTTTTCAACATAATTTCTTCTACTTTAAGATACAGTATTTCATATTTTTCCAGAAATTTGTTGTAAATTTCATAAGAATCGGACGACTATATCATATAGCTGCCATGCAAACGATCGGTAAATGTGGAGAAAAAAAATATTTTACTTGACATGTAAAAATTAAAAAAAATTTAAATATGAAAATTCATATTATATTATATTGGGATAGATTATAATTCATACAATTGGAATCTGTAAGGGTATACAAACTTCGGCGTGCCGAAGTTAGCTTCCTTTCTTGTTTTGTAATATATTTCCTTGTTTTTTAATTTAGTACGATATAAATATATAAAAAGTTATTTTTTTTGTGTTCTAGGACAGGTTTATTTTTGAATATATTTTTTTGTATGACCATATATATAGTTTAAGTATTTTGTATTTGCATGCATTTCAAGTCTGCTCGCTGATAATTTTTCGATTTATGTTTTTTCTGATGGACCTGCTGCACTAGTTTGTTCTTCATAGTTCTAACTTTATTTGGAGCAAATGTTGGCGCTTGAGACGGCCTGTCTCCAACACTTACTGCACATGTTTTTTCGTCATTAGTTAATATACTTGTATATATATTATTTTGTATTGGAAGCGATCTTTATTTTATCCAACGTTTTTGTAGGGGCAACCTGTCTCCCACACTGACTGCACTTGTTTATTCGGATGATATTTTTCTTTACAAAGATTGTTAAATATTTATTTTTGCTTTTTGCTCTTGCGTCAGACCGTCCCTGTAGATCAAATAGATGCCAGCTCCTACTCATCCTTTCATCTTGGTCGGTCTAAATATTGAGGTATAGAGCATGGTCCTGACCTGTTTGCCAGTCATCATGTCCCATGAATGTTGTTGTTTTTACATCCGGAATATCTAGGTAAACGATTCCGAATATGGTTTCCAGGCTTTTGTAGGGGGCTATCTTAGCGCCCCTATTATCCAGAACAGTACCTGTTGCTGGGTTCTCTCCATAAGCTTGTTCTATGTCTTCTTTTCCATGGCTTGCTACCACACT
>VNJR01005424.1:0-90346 GCA_008042585.1 Drosophila punjabiensis
TAAATGAACTTCTTGAGCAACTGGAGTTGGCTTTCGGCGGTATCGAGTCCAAATCGACATTAAGGCGCAAGTTTACGGCACGGACTTGGTCTCCAAAAGAACGATTTTCCGTTTATTTTGAGGAAAAATGCAGATTGGCTCGAGATGTCCCAATAGACGAGGAGGAACTGCTGGATGAGCTCGTGGAAGGCATTCCGATATTAGGTTGGCGTAATCAAGCCAAAATTCAATGTTTTGATACGCCGGAAAATTTGCGAAGAGCTTTTGCTGATATCTGGCTTCCAGCAGAGGCGCCAAAAACGACAGAATGGCATGCAGCGAAGGTGGATTCAGCGAGTGGCGAGACTCGTTGTTTTAATTGCAACGCAGAGGGACACTGGAGGAGGAGGTGCACCAAGCCGAGAAGGTCATCAGGGTCGTGCTATGGATGTGGCGGAGAAGATCACCGGATCGCTGGATGTCCCCAGAAGAAGAAGAGGGCGGAAAATAATTATGTAAGATTGTTTAAAATTTTTTGCGTTGAGAATCCGAAGCAGCCCATTATAACAGAGTGCCAAATAGATTCGGGAAGCCCAGTTTCACTGATTAAGCATTCATATTTGCCGATGGGAATTAATTTAGAGCCCCAAGAAGAGAGTTTTTGTGGAATTAATAAGAGTTTGTTGATTAGTTATGGCAAAATATTATGTTATATATGGAAGCATAAGATAAAAATTTGGTTTAGTTTAATTGTTGTGGCTGATAAATCCATGGAATGTAATATTGTGCTGGGTAGAGATTTTATGGATGCTTGCGACTTGAAAATCGATTTAGAAGCGCTAAAAATGGTTACGGTAGAGAGGGTTGAAACCAATGACAAAGAAAATGCTGAAGTGAAAGTACTTTCCAATAATTGTATGGAAATTAGAAGATCGGAAAATAATTCGGAAACTCGACTAGAAAATTTAGAAAGAAACTTCGATGGAAAAAATTTAGGTGAGAAAAATTTAGGTACAAGTTTAGGTGAGAAAAGTTTAGGTACAAGTTTAGGTGAGAAAAATTTAGGTACAAGTTTAGGTGAGAAAAGTTTAGGTACAAGTTTAGGTGTGAAAAGTTTAGGCGAGAAAAATTTAGGTACATGGTTAGGTGAAGAAAGTTTAGGTACAGGATTAGGTGGGAACAGTTTAGGAAAAAGTTTAGGTGAAATAAATTTAGGTACATGTTTAGGTGAACAAAAGTTAGGCACAAATTTGAATAAAAATGAAGAAGGTACAGGTATGGTAGGGACAAATATGTTAGGTGAACGAAAAGGAGTGTTGGAGGAAAATTTTGAAAAAGAAATGTTACAAATAAATATGTTAGAACAGGAAGATGGCGAAGTGGTTTACAATATTGGTGATCAAGTTAGTTACTCGGATAGAATAAAGCTAATTAAAATGTTAGAGTCGAACTATATTCATGTTCCAAGGCCTGAGTTACCGATAAATAGATGTGAAATGAGTATAACTTTAGAGAACTCAAAACCGTTTAGTTGTGTACCTAGAAGGTTGTCGTATAGTGAAAAGGAAGCGTTGCAGAAACTTTTAGATGAGTACTTAGAAAAAGGAATTATTCAAAGTAGTAGGTCTGAATATGCTTCTCCAATAGTGTTAGTGAAGAAAACGAATGGGGAGCTTAGATTATGCATTGACTTTAGAAGGTTGAACAAAATTATGGCCAGAGATAATTATCCTATCCCTTTAATTGATGATTTATTGGATAAGTTAGTGGGAAAATCGGTCTTTACAAAATTAGATTTGAAAAACGGATACTTCCATGTGTTTGTAAACAAAGATTCAGTGAAGTATACTTCTTTTACAACGCCGTTAGGACAGTTTGAGTTTTTGCGCATGCCAATGGGTTTAAAAACGGCGCCGCAGGTGTTTCAAAGATTTGTGAACGATATTTTTTCTGATATGATTCGAGAGAACAAGGTAATAATATATATGGATGATATTTTAATTGCGAGTCAAGGTATCGAAGAACATTTAGAAATATTAGTAGAAGTATGTAGGAGATTAGTGGAGAATAAATTAGAATTGAGAATGGATAAATGCAAGTTTCTACAAAATAAGGTAAAGTATTTAGGTTTTCTGATTTCAAATGAAGGAATAAAGGCTGATGAAAAAGGATTAGAAGCGATAAAGGGTTTTCCGATTCCAAATAAAGTGCAGGCAGTACAAAGTTTCTTAGGTCTGTGTTCGTATTTTCGACGATTTATTAAAGATTTTTCAATATTGGCGAAACCGTTATATGATTTACTGAGAAAAGATAGGGCGTTTGAATTTGGAAAAGAAGAGTTAGATTGCTTCACCATTTTGAAAGAGAAATTAGTTGCAGCCCCAGTGTTGGCTTTATACGATCATAGGGATGAGGTAGAGCTTCATTGCGATGCGAGTGCGTTAGGGTTTGGAGCGGTATTACTTCAGCGAAAGGAAGACAAAAAGTTGCATCCAATATTTTATTTTTCGAAGAGGTCCACACCAACTGAGGCTAAATACCATAGCTTTGAATTAGAGACATTAGCGATTATTTATGCACTTAGAAGATTTAGGATATATTTACAGGGCAAACCTTTTAAAATTGTAACGGATTGTAATTCATTAACATTAACACTTAATAAGATAGACTTAAACCCAAGAATTGCGAGATGGGCCTTAGAGCTACAAGAATTTGATTATGAGCTAAAGCACAGGGCAGGAAAGCAAATGCAGCATGTGGATGCACTGAGTAGGTGTAATAACATAATGATAATAGATGCAAATACATTTGAGAATAATTTAATAATTTGTCAGGCAAGGGATACAAAGCTAAAAGAAATTAGGGAAATTTTAGAAAACAGAGAACATAAATGGTTTGAAATGAGAAATGGAGTTATATATAGAAAGGATAATAACAAAAAATTATTGTTTTATGTACCAAGTAGAATGGAGCAACATGTGCTGTACAAATATCATGATGAATTAGGTCACATTGGTAGAGATAAAATGTTAGATGCAATTGGTAAAAGTTATTGGTTTCCGAGCATGAGAGAAAAGGTTTGTGATCACATCCAAAATTGTTTAAAGTGTATAGCGTATTCGCCTAAAGTAGGTAAAGGAGATGGATTGTTGCACAGTATACCAAAAGGGAATAAGCCATTTGATGTTATTCATATCGATCACTATGGACCAGTAGACAATAGCAGATCAAAGAAGCATATTTTAGTGGTGATAGATGGATTCACGAAATTTGTTAGGTTGTACACTACGAAAACAACAAACACAAAGGAAGTTTTGAATGCTTTAGCAGACTATTTTCGGGCATACAGCAGACCAAGGTGTATCATATCAGATCGGGGAAGTTGCTTTACGTCAGCGGATTTTGCAGACTTTTTGGAGGAAAAGGGTATAAAACACATAAAGATTGCTACAGGGTCACCACAAGCCAATGGTCAAGTGGAGCGAGTAAATAGAAGTTTAGGACCGATGATTGCAAAACTTTCAGAACCAGAAAGAGGACTACACTGGGATATAGTAGTAGAGAAAGTGGAGTACTCGTTAAATAATACACTTCACAGCAGTATTAAACAGCTTCCAAGTGAGATTTTATTCGGAATAAGTCAGAGAGGAGAAGATAGTGATGATTTTAAGCAAAAATTAGAGGAGGAAGAAAAAATTGGGGATGTGTTAGAAGACGAAGATGAAATAATTGAGGAGAATAGGAAAAATTTAGAAAAACTTAGACGAAAGCTAGAAGGAGAAGAAGAAATTAGAGAAAATTTAGAAGTCGAAGATGAAATTATACAGAAAAATAGTAAAAAGTTAGAACAGCTTAGGCAACAAGCAGAAGAAAGTCAGAGGAAGTCTCAATTAAGAAATGAAACATATTACAATGCAAAAAGGAAAATGAACTCGGAATATAGGGAAGGTGATTATGTCATGGTAAAGAATTTTGATAGTACTGCTGGAGTGAGTAGAAAACTAATACCGAAAAACAAAGGACCGTACGTTATTGGAAAAGTATTAAGAAATGATAGATTTTTGCTAAAAGACATTGACGGGTTTCAACTATCTCGAAATCCATACCAAGGGGTTTGGAGCTCAAATAACATTCGGCATTGGATGAAAGATGAAAGTAAATCTAGGTAAATAAAATGTAAAGATATTAATAAGAAAATGTAAATTAAAATTGTAATAATTATTTAAATTGTATATATTGTAACTAGTTTTAAGATGTAAACGCTTTGTAATGCTGAGATAGTGGGCTATCTCAAAGTCAGGACGGCCGAGTTGTAGCAGGCAATATAGATTTAGGCTAGGTTGGCCACACTAAAAGAGAGATGTATACCTCTTTCGAGAGAGAGGATCGCTCTCTCTCTCTCAAGAGAGACCCTTAGGCTGCCTGCGAGCAGCAAAGGTAGTTGGTGATATACAATTAAGAAGACCGCATGTTAATAAAGATATATGAAAGAGACATAAATAAATCGTGTTAGATCCTGTCACAATACATACTAGTGTTTTAGGGTAGCTAAAAGCATCTATAATATGAATAGAGAATTATTATATATTATATACTATTATAAGACAGACTTTTTGTTTATTTCAAGGCTCTGCAGACTTTTAGAGTTGGCTGAGCCATTTTTAAGTCAACTCTCAGTAAATTATTAAAGAATAAAAATTTTTTAAATTTGTTTCTATAATTTCCCGCTGTGCAGGCTGCCAGCCAGTTGGCTTGTCAACGGGGCGGCCAAAACCATTAACACATTAAGCGGACAGCTCGCCATCAACCCATTGAAGTTGTCGACATTGATTATGGGAATACCGCAGCTGGAGTTCAATTACACAATATTAAAGCCCTGACTGAGGCTGAGACTTTGGCTGAAAGGTTTTCGCCACTTCACAGGGTCATAAATTATGCAGCCATGTCTAAACAGAAGCAGAAACAGAAACTTAAATTCAAACTCCCAAAAGCAAAAGCCAGGCCAAAACTAAACGCGATTATCTTAATTTATGCAGGGTCAGGCGATGGTTTACTTATGCGTATCCGATGGTTTGTGCAGCCCTCGGAATAAATATAAATTGCAAAAACTGTCAAAGCCAAACTGTTTCGAGGAGTCAAAGTCCAGGACCAAGTCCGAGCCCGAGCCCGATCAGGAGAAGGGAATATGTGTGCCCTGTGTGTGTAATCGTTCGTTTGTGGCACAATAAAGGAAATTTTTATCGCCGCCGCATTTGACATTTGAAGTATGCGCTACAAAATTTATTGTTGCCGCTGTTTCAATAAACAAGAACAGCAACAAAAGGCGTATAAAAAGAGAGGCGACCCATGTGTAATACCCGATTGGAATTTCAATTTGAGGAGCATTTTATCTTTGGGCCCGCTACAGGGCAGCTCTCTCTCCCGGGAAATGCAAAAGGATGCGACAGCATCTACCTGTTGAGAAAAAAAAGAAAAGAGCTGGAGAATAGTTGCCCAGGTGAAGCCGAAGCCTGTCAATGATTGTTTAAGATTGCTGCCGTAATTGTGTCGGTTGTTTGTTCTCCTTTGGCTATGACTGCGAGCAATCAGCTTATACATATTGCATGGCCATCCTGCAATAAAACGATTCGCACACCCACTAGGTGGAGAGAGGGGATCGAAGAGATAGAGGAAGCCGGTGGCGGATGCGTGTCCTTCGTGGCAATGGCTGACTGCTTATCCCCAGCACGTGCCCACAGCAAGATGGAAACCAGAGCTTGAAAAAGTATCGAAACACTGTGGAAATGGTTTAAGGCATTTTAAAAAATTTTCTTTGTGGCTAGTTGGTGAGAAAGGGGGTCCCATAAAAAACAGATAGCTTTGAAATAAAATAGAAATATCTAGATACATTTAAAAGGCAAACATAAAACAAAGAAGAAAGGAAGATAACTTCGGCAAGCCGAAATTTGTATACCCTTGCAGATTTCAATTGTATTATTTATGACCTACCTAATATTCCTAGCTAATATAAAATGACTTCTTTCATATTCATTTTATTTTTACAGTTTTGCATTTTTATATATAAAAGACTATCTGCAAACTTTTATTCGTGCCTGAGTCACTCAATAACTCAGATTCATATTTTTTCTCAAATAAAATCTTGAAATTGTTGCATTACTGCCTTTTTTCAAGTGTTGCCACCTGCTGGTGTCCAAATCCACCCATACACACGCACAGCTACACACTCGCAAGCACGCACAGCTGGCGCCTGCAACGTGACGTCAATGCGAATGCGCTTCGTGCGTTGCTGCTGCTCCTGATCTGGCCGATGGTGCGTATACGCAACGCCAAAAAGCATCCGCCCCTTATTCCGGCAAAGCAGCTTTCCAGTGTTCCTGCTTGCCAGCTCTCCCGCAGCATATAGCCATAGCGTTTGCTCTTTTGCATAACAATGGCATTTGCGCGAGGCGCTAAGTGTGACAATAAATTGTCCTGTCAACTTGTATTTATCTATATCGTGACCGTTTCCGGCGCCCGACAACCGACGACCAACGACCGCCTGGCGAAAGTTTTGTTAGGCAAACAACAAGTGGGTGCACAGTGAGGAGCCTCGCATTATTACCTTGATTCAGTCGCTCCCTTTTCGTTTCCTTCGGGTTCATTGTTTCTCTCACTCTCGCTTTCCCTCTGTGTGCGCCCGTGTGCGTGAATCCTTTTTGGGGATTCAGCTGTCTGTGTGCGAGTTCATATTAAATTCGCAGGACTCGCGTGTGCCGCGCAAGCAAATAGCAAGTGGAAAAGGAAAAAATGAGAGAGAACAGCAAGAACGAAATGGATAAAAGCCAGGCACAATGCAGCACCATCTCTGGGGCATAATTTGCGTTTAATGAATTGTGCAAAAAGATTTTTATTCACTTAGCCCCATCGCATGCGTATGTGTGGCCGAAAGCCGCTTAGCGGCATTTTTGGTCTAGAAAATTGAAAAGCTGAATTACAGCCACAATGGCTCCAGCTCGGGATTACTTGCCGATCAATTATTTAGTCATTAGCGTTACAATAACCCAGAGACAATCGTGCGTCTGTGTGTGAATGTTTGATCGATTAACCTGGCTGTGGACAAGGGGCAGCACACTGACTAATTAAGATTAATTAGTGGAACAGAATTTTCAATTAAAGTTTTTGGGGGATTTCGAAAATTCCCATGAATCTAATTCAAGGGATTATTAAAGCAACTTTAAGGACTTTGCCCACTTATATGCCCGAAACTGTCAGTTCATCATTTCCAGTGCAGCAACAACAAGAACAATGCTTAACACCACATCAAGTTAAGATGATAGCCGTCATGACAACAACACACGCCAAACTTTTCAAGATACACAAAGAGCTGAGGCCGAGGCCGTAGCGGGAGCCGAAAATGTGAGTGAGAAAAAAGCTGGCGGCCTCTGTAATTTACACGCTTTTTCCGACCTCCCTCCCGACACCCTCCTACTCTGGTTGCCTCCATCAACGTCAGGCAAACGCTTTTCCTGATAGCGGACATCCTCCGAAATCGCTGCACACTATATACGTTTATATACTCCGGGAAAAAAAATAGGGGAAATATATAAAGAATATAATCTAAAAACTTATTCAGAGTTTTCAAAAAATGTTCAATATAACTTAAAGCCTTAATTTATATAAGTTATTTATATTGGAGACAGATTTCTTTCCCTTCTTCCCCATAAGTTTAATGATTATAAGAAAAATAACTTTTATTTCTATTCTATTCTATTTCTAAAAATATTTATAAACATCCATTTAATTCTGGTTTATTTTGATGTTTTATTTCTTACCTTAGATAGCTTTAAATATGAATTTAGTTCAAATTTTCTCTCAGTGCTGGCATCCTTTATCTGACGTCAAGATGCGGACGTACGTAAAGTGCGTAAATGTGCGTGTGTCCCGCACTTAATGCGGTCTGCCTTGGCGATAAAGTTTTGCAGCTGTCTCGGGCCCATTCCACACAAAAAAAAAAGAAATAAAAAAAAAACAAGAAAGGTAACTAACTTCGGCACGCCGAAGTTGGTATACCCTTGCAGATTGCATTTAGACTATTAATCATTTATCCATTACAAGAATAAAATATATGAATGGAAAAACTACTTCTCCGATTTTCATTAAATTAAAAATCGAAGTTCTGAAATATTACCAAATTCCCATATCTCACAGTACATAAAGATATTTTAAAAAACGCCGAAGTTATAGTCGTCCGATTTTCATAAAATTGAAAAAGAAATTGTAAAATTTTACATAATGACCATATCTCAAAGTACATAACAGTATGTTGAAAAACTGCAAAGTAATATATATTTGTTAATTAATGTACCACTCGTTCCTTAGGCAGCTATATGATATAGTCCTCCGATTTTCATAAAATTAACAATTAAATAATCCAAAAATCTTATATCCCAGAGTATACACAGATATATATACTTTATAGGGTTCGATGACTTCACTGCGTTGTAAACTTCAGACTAAAATTATAATACCCTGCAAGGGTATAAAAACACACACATACACACTCGAAAAAAAACCCAAACCACCCCCTGCCATACCCCCTCTTTATTTGGCATTTTTTGGATTGCCGCCTTCCGTTTGGCTCAATCATTTTACGTCTCATAAAACATAAATAGCAATCGATTCGTGAAGGGGTCCCCTCGCAGTCGCTGTCTCAGTCTCCGGATCTCCAACACTGTCATTGTTTCGTCGGCGACAATTTGAATTATCCTGGAGCAGAGTAAAGCCCAGCCAAAATAAAAAAAGTAATCCGAAATATAACACACCTCGATGCTGCCATACTCTAACTTTTTGGAAAGCCAAACAAAATTGGGAGGACTGTTTATTTTTCAGCGCTAAATAAACAAAGTGAGTTTGTCCGAATTTTTGTGAAATCATTTGTAGCTTTGTTACACTTTTGCGGTGGCGGATTTTTAACCAACAAATATATATATGTACATGTTTGCTTAAGGACTTTGAACTGCAGTTTATTTAATTTTGAATTTCAGTTGTCTTTTTTATTTATATGACGGTAGCTGATATGTGGTAGCTTAAATATCGCGGCGTGCTTATAGATTTTTAAATTTTTGAATTAATTTTGTTTTAATTCGAAGCAGTAAAATCTTGAAATTTCTATTGTCTCCAAATTATTCTTATAAAGTTTCTTAATTTGATAAAAAATACAAAAAAGAAAATAAACCCAGAAAAATAAAGTTATTTATGCTC
This sequence comes from Drosophila punjabiensis, assembly GCA_008042585.1. Lineage (NCBI taxonomy): Eukaryota > Metazoa > Arthropoda > Insecta > Diptera > Drosophilidae > Drosophila > Drosophila punjabiensis. The sequence goes on from VNJR01005424.1 coordinate 9,220, forward strand.
ATCCTATTAATAAATATAAAATATTATTATAGGACAAAGCTTACACCTTGGCTAATGTAGCCTCCTGTAGGATATCGACTGTCAAGGTTACTCTGTGTTTTATACAGGATTCAAGCCAGCTTGTTGTTGTTGTCAATATTGTTGTTGTTGATGTTGCTGTATTCCTGCTGGTTGCTCTCCAGGGCAACATTTGGCGGTTACTCGGCCGCGGGCGGGCTAAAGTCTATAATGCAGCATTACTTTATGTCGAGCCAAGCAATTTATTGAATTTTCTTCTCCTACGTTAAGCTTTTTTGTTTCGTCTCTTTCGGTGTGTGTTTATTTTTTTTTTGTATTCCTTGGTTTGTTCTTTTTTTTAGCCAAATGTGTTGAAGTATTTTATGGGTCTTTTGGGCGAATATCAATAAATTTTTAATATGATAAAGTGAGTCAAATGATGATTGAAATCGAGCTTTGAATTCACATTGCTTTTCCAGATCATGTTTTGCTCAGTCCTGGGAGTTGTCCTGTTCATTTCTCCAGGACTTTCACTGCACAAATTGAATTCAGCTCTGTCTGTAGTTTTCTTCACTTTTCTTGTGGTCTTTGTGCCATTCTGTCCCTTTTTGCACGCTCTCTGCCATCTGCCATTTGCGATTTGCCGTTCGCCATTTCGCCATTTGCATTTGGCTAGGAAAAGCGATAAGAAAAATGCAATTCCCACTACACACAGACACACACGGTTTTTCGAAGTAGCAGGGGGAAAGTGGAACAGAGGATAAGAGTGGGAGAGTGAGAGAGCTAAGCTGCTTAGCACTGGCTGAGCAAAAGAAGAGAATAGAAAAAGAAAAAGTCGCCAAATTCAATTGACGTTGACCAAATCAAATCAAAGGCGAATCAATGCCAACTGCCACTAAATTTCGGTGATTTCGGCATGCAAATTTAAACGAAATATTTAGCCAGCCATCAGGCAATGAATTAGGTTCGGGGTACACTCAGGAAAATCAGTTACAGGGAGGAGAATAATACACATATACAATTGATATATTTCAATTCATAAAGCTCAAACATACGAAAGAATTCATATAAGAACGTTTAACTGTTATTCCCTTTCATTAAATATTATTTAAACTATTTTTCTTAATTATTTAAATTACCTACTATTATAAAACAAATAAATGTATAAAAGTATATATAAAATCAAACGAATTTAGAGAATTTAAAAAAAAAAAACCTAAGCTTTCCGATTTTTTATTTGACAACTACAAAATAATACATTTATTTGTAGCATTAAATATAGGTGCATTGTCTCTTGCTTAAATAAATTTGGTTATATTTCTCTCAGTGCGTGCCCGTGTTTATTTAGATTTTCGGGGGGTTTGGGGCTGGGAAGTGCGGGTCGGCTGAGGATGTCTGTCATACATGTTTAATTGGCTAAAATTTCAGGCTTTATCTTCTCCGCCGCCGCCTCCTGTACGCACATACATTTAATTACTACACCGTTGGCAATAATTTATAATACTAATTAAAATTTTGAACACGCATCCAAACCCAGCCACACATTCATACATACGCACACATACACATACACTCGCACACTGGCATAAATAATCACTGGAGAATAGCGGTTGCGCCGCCGGCATTGAAAATTTTCATTTGCATGCAGACAACAATCTCACACACAGGAGTCTGTGTGTGTGTTTGCAGGTGTGCCTGCTTGGGTGTGTGAGTAAGTGTGCAACCTTTATCAATCAAATGTTAATTAAGTTTCAACTCAGGCAACCGAACAAATGCCAAACCAACTAACAAACCAACTTTTTCTCTAAGGCTTTTCCGCCGCCATCGTCGTCGTCGCGAAAACGACGAATATTCCGTTGAAAAATTAAATTGGTTTGCGCGGGAGAGGTTAGGTTCCAGGGGGTGTAGCAGTCAGGACCTCTTCCTCGCATTCCTCGTCATTCGCAAGTTATTACGCATACGCCTTGGCCGCCATGGCATATAAAATGCAAAAGTAATGCGCTCATCAAATAAAATTACCCAACTGATGCTCAGCTCAACAGCAAGAGCAACAAAAAGTTCAAAAAAAAAAAATGAACAGCAAACAAACTATACAAAAAAAAAGAGGAAACAAGAGAGTCCGCTTATTTTGCCGAAGTTTGTATACCCTTGTAGATTGCAACTGGATCATCTACCCATATCTTATATATGTAAAATAATTCATGCATATTCATATTTTTTCTACAGTTTTACACTTTTTTTAAATTTTTTCCTTGCAGAGTTTTACATTTTGCTCCACATTTTATGCTTTAAAACTGAGTGACTTGTTCGTGTAGCAACGGACAGACGGACGGACATGGCTAGATCGACTTGACTGTTGATGCTGCTCAAGAATATATACTCTTATAGGGTCGGAGATAGCTCCTTCACTGCAAGGGTATAAATATATGCGTAACCGGAAATACTACTCTGCTGCTTTTCTTCCCACTACCCCTCTCTCCGTCTCCTTTCTCTTTTCACGATATTGTCTGACTTGTTTGTAATGGTTTTTTGGTTAACATGCGCACAGATTGATGAGTGGCCAAATTGTACACAGCCGCAAATTGTGGCAATTTCGGTTACTGTCAACGCTATATACACAGCCGCACGGGCAAACCAAACACGTACGGGGTGCACAAAGAGAAAGGGGAGACACAAACAAAATGTTAAATTTTTATATCCAAGCAATTAAAGAAATTGGATTATTAAGAAATCAAATGTGGTTTAGCTATAAACCTTGAGCCCTTACTAAATAAATAATCTATTTCTTAGCTCGGTAAGTAAAGCGAAAAAAAAAATATTGTGATATCCTATTTTCATCAAGGTAATCAGTATTTATAAAAATTGAGATTGAGAGGAGATACAGAATATTTTATGCTGGATTAACCTTTTTGTATTTTCTGTATCCAATGCTCTTTTGATAAATAAATTTATTCAGCAACTAAAGTGTATTATTGAGACTTTCTACAATATAAATTAATATGTTCCCTAATTACATAATTTGTTATACAAATGTTCATTTAAAACAAACCCATGCATTCTAATCCCTAGAAATTTTCTAAATAAAATCACTATATAATTTTGTTATCATTTTGCATTATTATTCCAATTATTTTCAGTGTAGAAAGGAGTAAGCATGTGGCAAATGTGCAGGCACGTTTTTATATTGCAGCCGGCAGGGCAGGGCAGAGCTTGTTTGCATGCCAACGAGGAGCGCCAGGCAAAACAGAATCAGAAACAGAACTAGAATCGGGAGAGCTGGAGCAGGAACAGGAACCGAAACACAGAGGCGTCCACGTCCATATCCACATTCAGACGGAGTCAGGCTCCGTTGCGGTTGCACAAACTCGGTAGAGGCGGAGGAAGGTCGCCGGGGCATCGGCATCCCAGCAGGAAGTTGTCCAGGACAGCCGCATTCCGTTTAGACCTTGGCCAGCTACATTCCCATGCTAGAGTTTTCAGCATTCCACATATTCCCCAAAAAAAAAAAAAAAAAAAAAAAAAAATGCAAAGCAAAAATACGGACATTTTTGTGGCGTTTTTATGATTGTTTTTGGCATAAAAAAGAGGGATGTTTAATGTGAGGAAAAATATTATGAAAACAAACATGACTTAATTCATATAAGAAGTTGAGTAATTTAATGCAAGTATAACTACCATTCGAATTTTTAGATTACCTTGACTCTTACTCTTTATAAAGTTTGAAATATTTTATTAGTCCTACTGAAAGGATTACCTTTACTATTGATTTCCAAATCCCCAGAGAACTAAATATCACGTTTCCTTTGACAGTTCTCAGAGGGAGAGCGAGGAAACTTACCGCAATGGAAATTCAAAAGCTTTGTCTATTTTTGTTTCACTTTTTTTTCGCAATTTCAAAGAAAGTTTTTCGCGCAAGGTTACCTTGCCATTCGATTGGCTTTACATCCCGAACCCCAAACCCGCCTTCGATTGTGTCACACGGAACGAATGCTTGACGTGACGTGCGCCTGACTGCTGCAAAACGGTAACTGCAATTTGATAAAGCGAAGTGACAAGAGCAGCCGACCAAAAGGTCAACCCACCACCCCACTCCCTCTCCTCTCGCTCTCTTAGCCATTTGCAACTGACAGAAGTCAGCAGGAAAGGCGAGAGGCAAGGGGGTGCAAAGGAAATCGCCTGGCGTGCGCGGGGAACATCATTCTGAAAGCACACAATCGCCATCAGGTAATCCCCAATGATAACGCGTTGTCACACTCGCATTGCGTTTCATATATATTTTTGATTCCCTTCAGAAGCAGCTCAATGTCATCTACCAGAGTTGATGGCTCCAGCTCGGCAGCATATCGTCGGAATACCTTTCCCCGTCGATCCACCAGAAACTTGACAAAGTTCCACTCGATCTCAGGCTGCTGCAGTGTTAGCATTTTGTAAAGGGGATCAGCCTCATTACCCTTTACCTTTATCTTGGCGAAAATGTGTCCTATGTTGGCGCCCTCCTTGAGGAGATGGTCCATGATCTCCTGGCCATCGGACTCGGGCATCTGTCCCCCAAACTGATTGCAGGGAAAGTTGAGGATGCTCAGGCCACGATCCTCGTACAGCTCACTCAGCTCCATCAGGCCGTTGTACTGGGTGGGAGTGAGACCGCACCTTGGGATATCGTAATATATTATTATATATATTATACAAATTTGTTTATGAGTTTCCCACACCGGGAAGCAATATTCACGATGAGCAACACCTGACCCTGGAAGGCCTTCAGCTGCACAGGCCTGCCATAAGTATCCTGTACCGTCCGCGAGTAAATTGTGTTGTGCCAGCGCATATCCTCAAGATCCCTCGTCAAACACTGATGTGTCAGGATAACTGTGACCAATGTCGTGACCATCATTAGGCCATAAGCGCTCGAATCTTTACTTAGCATCTCGGCTCACTGCTAACTACTAACTGCATTTGGTCGCTTGGGACCAAAATCGATTCGTTGGGCTAATTATGCGTGAAGCAACGCTGGGAAATCGCGTTTGAATGTTAAGCTAGTTGGACATATGTCGAAAAAAAAAATCGCCCGAATGCTGCTGTTAAAAAAAAAAACTGAGTTGAAAACGGGGCAACCAAAATTGAATTTGGGCGAAAACGAGCGAAAGTTGCATGCAGACGAGTTGCACGTTAACTTAATTTTCAACTTTTTGCTGCCCTGCGACTCTGGCCTGCCATTCGAAATGGGAACAGCGCACACACTGAAAACAACACACAAAAGTTGAACAATCGTAACGAAATAATTGAATTTTCATTTCCGTTTTATGTGTTTACTTCCGCTTCCATGGCCGCGCCGCCATTTTCTTTGCCCTTTCCTCTTGCTCTCGCCACGGCCTGTACTCCCTTTTATACCCCTCGCATCCTCGCATGTGTGTCGGCCTATTTGTATACAAAAGGCAGTCAATTTCTGCCAGCTTGAGGCAACTTTTTAAGTCAATTGTCAAAAAGTTTTTAACATCTTTTGCCGCCTCCCCCTCTCTCTATTTTTTGTTTCATTTTCGCTGCCCAAATTGAAATATAATTTGGTAAAGTTTCGGCTTTTCCACTTATACATTGTTTTGGATGCGAGGACGTGAGCCATAAATCAATGGGAGGCAAAAGGCGTTCGATTGAAATTGATTTAGATTTTGGGTGTGGAGGGGCGTGGGTCTGGGCATAACTCCTTCAATCGTCTGTCAAAGCCGACGGCGGTGCAGTGAATACTGTCCGGGATGTCAGTGCATTTTGTAGTTTGATTGAAACTCACTTTAGCAGGCCGACTTGCACATTGGGAAAAATATGGAAGGGTTCGGACTTTGACACATTAAAACTCCTTCATAAAATAGTTTGAACTAGCAGAGTATTATTGAAGCAAAACCAACATATTTTAATTTAAAAGAAAAAAAATAAAAGAATTATGATCAGCTCCTGTCGTGGTAAACAACTTAAAAAAATACAGGATCCTCTTGCACAACTCAATCATCGGTTGCTGCCATAAAAACTCACTCGTAAACGTTTAAAATTTCCACAAGATTCCGATAAAACCAACATAGACTGATTGCCAACCCGTCCAAGTGGCAATAGCCAGATATATCCCCACAGTCAGGATGATGAACTTTGAGGTTTTGCATATTTGATGCACTCCACATAAACTTAATAAACTTTTGGTCCCCACCAGTAGTTACAGGTTATAAATCCGCGGTGCGCTCTATAAACTCGTAAACGGGGGAAAGGCGTTAAAGTCGCCGTACCACAACTGGTTGTTTTATGGCCAAGTTCATGAACTTTCCACTACGACCCCGTATTATTATTAAGCATTTTCCATCTGGTTTTCTTTCTAAGCGTTCCCATATCTTCGCCTGTTGTTTCATAATTTTTTACTTTAAGCGGAGTCCCGGTTTCCCAGACTCTGAGCCATAAAAGCAACGTTTGGGCCAGTAAAAATGTTTGACATGTGAATTTGAGCGAAGTTATACTTCGACTGGTGATTGCGCTAGGTGATCTGCCCACCCTTAGCCTTGACTGAGAGCTCACCTGAGCTGAGCTGAACTGCTGCTCCTGCATCTCCACTTGTCATTTGCCACTCTGCCGCCACTTGATACTTGTTACTCGCTACTGCCTTTTGCGCATTTAATTAAGTTTACGCCGCGCTGCACACGCAAAAGAACGAAGGACGTTATTAATTAAATTCCTTTTTACACAGGTTAAGCCAGAAACCTCCGCCCAAGCCAGTGCCCCTCTCACCGCCTTTTGTGTGTCAACAATTGGAATATTAACGAGGCAACTAATGAAAGTTTGCAAAGGCACAACAACCGTGTCTTGAGTGTATATTACCTCAAAATCGAAAGCGAAACATTTAATAAGAGTCGCTGTCTTTGATTCCGGCTAAAAACATCAAAGATATTCGCTAGAAAGGAGTGTCTTTTTACCTTTTGACCAACTGGGCGTACATATGATATTTGGGATAAAAGGCGTTATGAGTTCTAAAATCGAATTTTTATGTACTTTGACTAAAAATAAAATTATTGTAATTTAAACCCACAACACAACTTCTCCGAAAACACAATCATATTAAAATTAAACATATTTTCTTAAGAAATAGTACACAAAATGTTTGCATTCAATTAAAGTAAAGTAAACAGTCCATAGAAAATGCTTAGGAGGCCTCTAAAAATAGTACATGAAAGCCAAAAACGGCTCAGAGAGTCAAAGTATTTATCAAGATTTCATCCAAGATCAAAGCCATTGCCGCTTGACCCACCCGCCATATGGGTAATTTTTGAAGGGTCCAATTAGAGTCGATCGCCATGGGAGAGTCTGTCTGCGTGTAAATCCCACTGAGCTGAGCTGATGCTGCTGATGCACTCCGGAGTAGGGTCTCTGGACCCCTAATAAGCCAAGCAGCACATCAAAGGCACACACACTTGCAGAGCAGTCATAACCCAGACGCTTAGACGCCCAGACACATATGCAAAGGGGATATGTGTATTACCCTTACGTATTTAAGCCGCTTGTCGAACGCGCAAATCCAGTAGGGGAAAATCGACTTTTATTCAATATACACTCAAAAAATCAACTGGAAAAAGGGGGCAGTGAGGGGAAAGAGGGTAGGAAAAGGATGGCAGCAATATGCGAGTATAAATGTGCAAATCCCCCAGTGCAGCAGCAACAGCTGCTGGTGCTGCTGCTCTCGATTTCCCTTCCCCGCTCTGCATTCGCTGGCATTTACATTTAAGCTGATAAGCAAAAGTGCCTTCTACCCCGTCTTTCCCGCATTTTCCCCAGATTTTCCCCCACCTGAGCGTTAAGTCTTGAAGCCTTGAAGTGCGCCCACACACACACGTCCCACTCTTATGCCTATATTCGAAGCGAAAAAAATTGTTTGCCGAGAATGTCGCAAGTTTATGAAATCGCGTGAGCTGGCAGCCAGGAATTTACATTTGACGCACGCACTTTACATTATTAATGCCGCGAGCCCAGGCAAAGGCAGCAAACAACAACGAAAAAAATAAACCAAAAACTCAAGTTTCAGGACTCTCCAGCCTTTCGAGTCAAAATATAAATACCCTTAGCTTTGTTTTTATTTGAATTTTTCTTAGAGCTTTAATTATTTTAATTTAAGTGTTGTGTTTTTAAATTAAACTTTATAGACAGAACTGAAAGATGGAAATGATAGAGAAACATTACAAGTTTTTGTTTCTGGCTTATTCTGGAGCTGCCAGAAAAAACATGTATTAAAAGTTAATTAATTTATTTCTTTACTTTAAGAATAAATGCACAAAGTTCTGGAAATATTTAAACTGTCACCTTTAGACATATTAATTTAATTCCTTAAGCTCTTATCACTAATCTTATTAAGTACTCCCCAAAACACTTAACTCCAAAAGGGTATAAAAATTAGACCCTGTAAATGGGTATCCCCTGTGTTAACAAGTGTGTGTGAGAGTGGGTGAGCTTGGGTGGTTTCGGGGGAAAATGCTGCAGCCATTTCACAAATGTATCGCATTTCCGATGTGTGTTTGCATATTTACGCTTCACTGGGAATTTTCCAATTTTTGCTGCTAATATTTATTAATCAAGTAATAGCTACACACTTAAGTGTATGACTGTATGTGTGCGCTTGATTTTTGCACGAAAAATTGATTGGAAATTTATAAGCTAAACTTTTTCCACTGTTTGCTTCTGTTTGCGGCTCACGAAACAATCTTTTTGGTGCGCGGTTTTCCATTTTTTTTACACTTTTATTGGCTGCCATTTGCACTTGAAAAGGTCGCCACAGATGGCAATGTATGGAAAATTTTCCACTTTTCCATCACACAAAAATATTGAAATTCTATTTTTGTGTATTTATTTTTTTTTCCTCTTAGTAACCTTTTGCAGCTCCCCAGCTGCCTGTCAAAGTCCGGCTAGCAAGGCAGGAAATGTTTCGAATCATTCTCAGTTCTAACTTTGAGTTGAGCACTCCTCCCTCTCCCAAAATAAAATCAAAATAAAAAGTAAGTTCTAAAAAGTGCAAAAAAAAAATCGAAAAAAGTAACCACAAAAATACGCAGCAACCAAAAAAGAACTCATATTTTCGGCAAGAATTTGTAGAAATTTTTGATTAACTTTAGCATATTGCGGATCTCCCACAGGTTCATCTTTGAAACCCACAAAAAGGGAATCTTATATTTATAAACCATAAGCCTAAGAATGAATGTATTAAATATGAATTTTTTGATGATTTTTGTTTGTAAGTATGGTTAAAGATCGAAGTTTGGTTTATCTCGCATATATATCTCGAATTCTTTATTTTCCTTCCCTTATTTCTTCCCCAGTTACCCTTCTACTTATAATGCAGCCGGGAATGGGCACACTTCTTCCACCTCTCGCCTTGGGTTTGATTAATGCCACTGCTATTAAGGCCACCGATGCTCCTGCTAACGGAAAGGTTGCCAATGGTACCACCACGGCTAACACCACTGCTACCATCACTACTTTGAAGCCTTTGACTACAACTATGACCTCCAAGAAGGAACAAGTGACCACCAAAGGGTCTGCCGGCATCCCTACGGGAAAAGCTCCCACTGCCCCCCGTAAGGATGCGGGATATATGGGATATATAAACGATCTTTTTGACTTGGAAAATTTTATGCGACGCAAGTACCAGAAGCGTCGTTCTCACGGCGCTCCACCCGCTAAGGCCGCAGTAGGAGGCACCATTGTGGCCCATCCGCTTATGTACTACAACATGGCACCGCCCAGGATGCAGGCAGCTAGAATTGACCTAGAGCTAAGCTATAAGCCGTCGGAGTTGCTTGGACAGGCAGTGGAAGATAGGGCTAATGGTGCTTCCTCAAAGCACAAGCCGAAGATGGCGCCGACTCTGCCACCGTTGCTGGAAATGCTCAGTAAGCACCAGCAACATCCCGAAATGCCTGCTATAATGGAGTTTCTCAATGGCATCGTGGACTTGGTTATCAACAGCAGCAGCAGCAACTCCAAGGGAGGCAACGAACCCCAGCCTTATGGTTACATCAACAAGACCATCTCTCCGGATGGCAAGCACCAGAGGAAAGAATTCGGGCTACGCGCTCCCAACATGGTGATCAAGGGAGTGCAGCAGGAGACTATGGACAGCTATGGAGTGCCCTCGGAGCAGAACACCTATGAGGCCATGTCAGAGGTTCTGGGACCTGCTTTCAAGCCTATGAAGTTGCCAAAGAAAGTGGAGCCCATCTACGGAATGCCGTCTGAGAAAAACAGCTATGATGCCTTGGACTTTCTGGGACCCGCTTTCAAGTCCATTAATATGCCAAAGAAAATGGAGCAGCAGCAGCTGAAACCGAAGATGAAGCAGCGCCAGCAGCATCGACGCGAGCCCCACCTGGGACCCCAGTATGAGTTACTCCATGGCGGCATTGACACGGCCCTACGCAAGAACTACGAGATGATCGACCGCCTTCTGGAGGATCTCGAGCAGGAGGACGAGCTGCTGCAGGTGATCAAGGATGCTACCCAGCAACTATCAGTAGAAACAAACCAACTGACCCACAATTTACAGAAAAAAAGCCATCCTCCCAAGGAGGAGCTCATCGTCAGCTGCCCGATTCACCACGAGTTTCATGCCGATCGCTATGGCGATATAGTTGAAGAGGATTTGGTCGATGTCGGTGAATGTGAAGCGGTCAAGGTTCTTGATTAATCGGGGATTAATGGGAGATATTCAGCTCTGTGTTCAGGGCATTTTCATTTAGAGGGCTTTTCACTAAATTTAACAGGTTTCCATTTGTTTTTCTCACCGCATTGCATTGCCACTGTTCCCCATTTTTCGTTTGGGTCAGACAAGGGGAAAGTCGCCCTTAAATTGTTGCATTAATGTTAAAGTTTAGAATTTTCAAATTGTACATTTTTATAAGACAAAAGGTTGGAAAGGGAGCGCTAAATAAATTTATAACACACCCAACAGACTAGTGTATACAATAGTAGTTCCAAGTTCCAAAGTTGCTTCTTGACCCAGCTATAAGTTACAAAGCTTGAGCCCTGGAAAACTCTAGAAATTTCTTCCTAAGTGCCAAGAAAATGCATTCCAGGCTTAACCTTGATAGAAACTGGTGTAAGCTCGCAAGGTTACATAATAAATAAACCTTCGGGAATGCTATTATCCGGCAGATTGGCCATTGTTACCAACTCTTTTCCTCTATCTCTCTCTCTCTCTCTCTGGCAGGAGAAAAATATCAAACTTTCGCTTCAATCGACACTGGATCCCTTGGGGTCGCTTCATCCTGCTGTTGTTCCCTTGAAGTTCGCATCGCCTTCGTTTTCATTAACAAAATCGATTTCCTACCTTGAAATGTCCTGCGGGGAGCTGGGTAAAATTGATATGCCGAGTGCGACAGTGCAGCCAAACGAGTAAACCAATCCAACAGGAGGCTGGAAGGATGTAAGGAAGTGGAATGGAGCCAAAAGGCACAAGTTTTGCCGGCTGGCAGTGGCACAGAGCCACAGCTAAATGCTGCTAATTTCGTATACAATAAAACTAATGTAAATTGCCACTTGACGTTCACTGGGCGTGTAAGTGTGTGCCAGAGTATGTGCGAGTGTTCGGTGTGCGTGTGTGTATATCACATAGACATTAAATGGGGCACATAATGTGCTGGGAGTCAGAAATCAAGAATCGAGAACCAAGAGCAGGAGCTGAGAACTAAGGACTGAGCACCGAGAGGAGTCAGTTGCCCGAGCGAGTGTCATGGGTGCTGCTCGACCATCAACATAAATACAAATTTGCTTCACAAATCCAAGTATATAATCTATATAAACTGCACGAGAGAGTGCCAGTACATCTACATGTGCGGAAAAGCGGAAAAGTGCAACGCTGCATTCGTAAAATTGCGTAGCTTGAATGACTTCAAATTGCACTTGAAAAAATTGACAAGGAAACAAAGAAATTTTAAAATAGGAAAGACATTTAAGAAATTAAGGAAATATGATAAAGTTATTATTTTACTAACCCAAATAGCTTCTTACTAAAAAAAATACATATATATTCTATATTCTTCGATATAAAATAGTTCAGGAAAAACAAAACTTACCTCCTATTATTATTTCAAACTCCCTTAAAAACATTAACAATATTGACAGCCATTGGAAAGTCCTAAGCTGGCATTTCCCTTCTCGGTGCACCAGCGGCACTGCCAATGTCCCTGGGGTGTTAACTGGAGTGTAAATGCGAATGTACATACGTGCAGTTCATGTTGGTAAGTGACCGGGCTCCCCCTGCGAGCCACTCGCTCTCGAATTTATATTTATTTACAAGTGTAAATAATAAATATACTGCTAGCAACGCCAAGGTTCCACGTAGAAAGTGCATTAACATTTGCCATACATAGTGGCGTCTTTAAATTCGTGGGCAATATAAATAAATATGGTGAGGACGGGATAGGACTTTTTCAAGAAGATTCGACGGGGCTGGCAGGCAGACAGACGGCGACCACTTTCGCTAATCTCTTTGCTTTTGGAAATTTATGGCTTCATTATGAGGACGAACAAAGAAGACGACGAGCGTTGCCAGGACATTGCCACTCTTCTGTCAGTCATCCTGTCATCCTGGCTGCTGCTGTTGTTGTTAATGTTATGGTTGTCATTTGGCAGCTTGTAATTACGTTCGCCACAAGTTGTTGGCAAAAGTTGTAATCTAGATTTTATAGTCCAAAGGCGACAAGCAACAGCATCTAATTCAATTGAACTGTTTGAGTCAGCAAAAGTCAAATCAAAAGGATACACTGCTGCGTCCTTTAAAGCGCCATTAAAGTTAGCCAAAGTCTGTAGTATCTCCGCCTCGAAATAGGACATCAATTTTCTGCACAAGACAGTCTGTGTATGTGGGTGCGTGGGGGAAATTCTAGGGAAAATTGCCGGAATATATATTGCAAACTCATTTTTATATCCGTCCTTTAAGTAACTCTCAATTTCCCCATTTAATCGTGCCGAGTTTAACTAGCCGGTCCAATTCAAAAGCTTAAAAGTGCTTAACGCTTAATTCTATGGCCATTATTTTTCGAATTATTCATTGGCTGTGGAATGTGCCTAATTTAATCGGAACCTGTTGCTAGTATGACCGATTTGAGGAGGGTTCATACAATAACTAATTCGGTTTATTTCGCATTTTGGTAGGCCTTTATTTATATATTGTTTTTTTTTTGCAATTTTTTTTATATTAGTTTGGTGCTTGATTTATTATATTAAAATTATACAGATCATTGAAACAGTAATTGACGTATTTAAAATCAATTTGTTATAGCGACTCGCCCTCTAAAACTGAAAACTTATTTAATAATGAAGTTTTAATATTTAAGTTTCCTTATAGGATATCTAGCACTCAAAAAACATAAATTCATTGTCTTGAAGAGCCTGGAAAATCAAAAATGATGCACATTCTTATTCCAGAAAACTCTCACCTATAATCAAGTATTCACTTTTAATTAAATGTTGATTAGTCAATTAACCCGGTTCAAAGTATGAAATGTTCAATATTTAAGAAGCCATCGTTTAACTTTCAGGCTTGAATTCTGTCCTTTCTTGTCCTTCTTTTTGCTCTGCCTCCACACCGATTGCCCTTTTGCGGATATCATACATGGCGTATGCGACATGTGACAACAGAATTATGCAAATTTCAGTGTCACCTTCAATTGCATACCAACCGCACAGCACACGCCACACACTCGCCGCACACACGCCGCAAAATACACACTGGCAAAGCCAAGAGTTACGGGATGGGGGAAAAAGCGTTGATTATTTTACTTGGCAAGAGCAAAAGAGTATGTGTATCGATAAAATAATTCGAATACTCGCTGAGCGATGCAGCGAAAATCAATAAACAAATACACATCGAGAGCACACACATCAAAGCGGCTTAAATGCAAGAAAAGTCTATTGAAATTGTCAACAACAAGCCCTCGTTGGAATGTCCTTAAAGTGTTCTTGCCTGTGCGTGTTGAGCAGTTGAGTCTTGTGTTTGTTACTATTGTTTGCTCGTTTCCTAAGTCAAATTTATATCAACGCACTTGCCAGTATTGCAAGCAAGTAGAACCGCAAAAACAGAGAAAACTTCCCAGGCAGTGTTGCGTGCAAGTTTTACAAGTGAAAAACTTTGCTGTCAGAGATACTTTATGTGCAAATTTTTGGTTTGGTAAGATACATAATTCCCACAGAGACGCACACCAGCACTCTGCATACACCCTACACCCTACACCCTGCTACATGGTCAGCAATTTGCTTGTTGCCGTTGTCAGCTGACAAGTCATTTGCATGCACACACGCAGCAGTCGAACATATACGCAAACAAAACCAAAAAAAAAAAAAACGGAAAAAAACGAAGAAAAAATACCCACAAAAAATGCCTCCAAGTTGAAACAACAAATACAGCAGAAAGTGGATTGCAGCAACTACTACAACAAATTGGCCACACCCCAGTTAGCATATAAATCACATTGTAAAAGACAAATTGAAAGATGTTGCTGCGGGCCAGTCGCCTGTCTTTGCCTCAATCCCATGCAATTAACATGCGCACAAACAGAGTGCATTTAAAGGTCTATGCCAGGCCAAGGCACACACGGCCAGGCCCTCCTGAATATACCCAAAAAACACACACAAGTGCACTGGCAAAAATGTTCAAGACTTTATAGTGTGACGCTTTCTTACGAATTTTGGTAAATAAAACTTCATTGAAAGGAAAACATTTTAAGAAATAGTCTGATTTTGACTAGAGTCAAGTAAATACAGAAATAGTGCAATACGATATATATACAACAAAAAAATATTGTAATCTTCGAAGTATCGAAATTTTATTTATAGAAAATAAGCATTTATGGTAGCCTAAAATTATGGATGTTAATTTTACACATCGAACAGCTCAGCGGCAATGCTGTTCGAATCAATATATAGGAACACTTTCATTAGAGATGCTCACTTGGCTAATTAGGATTGTTGCGACAGAATGAGATTTTTAGCTGCGTTAGAGATAGATGCCCATCTATCTTACAAATATATGGTTTAATTTGTAAGTTTCCAAGCGTCAAAGATTTAAATGCGCTTAGTTTTTACCTTAACCATTACCCATGCCCAACATTATTTCCATTAAATCTCAAGGCACTCCGCATTTGCTTCCCCCTGCGGCCACGCCCATGGATCAGGCAAATGATGAACAACTGAGGTACTTAACTAACCCCCACTTTGTCTCCTTCGCCCCAATGAGAGCAACAATTAAATGTCAAGAGTCCTGATTAATCCTAATGCCAAGCAGGCAGGCAGGATTCTGGGCAAAGGGAAACTCCTAGATGACCACAGTGTTGTCAGGCCGACTATGTTGTCTCCGAGGAAATTCAATTTTGCAGGCAATTACCGGCCACAGTCGCCAATGGCTATGACGGTCGCAAAAGGAATCACAATAAATGGTTATGGGGAAATCGTGGCATCCGGGGGAAAACCCTCACGATTTGCATGCATAAACAAGGATCATCGAACGGCTAAGCATTATTTACTGTACCAGCAGCAGAACTTAGACAGACGTTAATGCCATTGACTGGCTTACTCGGGGCCAGGAATCAAGGCTCAGGACCAATTTTAGTGCCAGGACAATGGCAGAAACATTCAAATGCGAGTAAAGTAAAGTTGTCTTCGGGGCGATAAGCGGCATCTTTATTGTTTATTAGAAATGATTATTATTAATATTCTTGAACAATGAGAATTTAGTTGGGCGAAGGAGTGAACGCCTGTTCTCCACACCAATTTCTCATTTCCCAGGATACTTAATGAACTTTCCCCAGGTGTCGTCAGGCAGATTAACAGATTGTCACTATGGGTTTTAAATATCCTGGCTGGTCAAAGAACATCTTCCTCTCAAATTTTACTCAAGCTCAATAAAAAATATGTCAAGCTTTTGGCAGGACAACGCTTAAGCAGCCACGTAACCCACTACCCTCGGGGAAGGTCGGGGATTTTCCATATTTTTGCCAACCACAGAGGCAGGTTTAGAAACTTGGCTGCAAACTTTCTTCCGCCTCCCGTTCTTTTTTTTAGTTTTTTTTTTCGGTGTTCGCGCACTAAGTGCATTTTAATTTGTCTTTTATAAAGATGGTAGGATGGATCCTGCTCACAATTTTTTTACTCTTTATTGTACCGTGCATATTTTCCGCAGCACGTTTTTTTTTCCTTTTCTCACAACCCGCCATCGTCACTGTCAGTGCAGCAAATTACAACAAATTAAATTTTCCAACTTGCTCTTTGCCCTTTCTACCAGGCGCGAGGGACAGGTGATTATGCATATTTTAAATGGTCAGCTTCCGTCAACTGCGCATTCTCCTTTTAGATTGTACACTGTGAGAATGTACTTTTAATGCAGGGGAAAGTTAACGTTGTTTTTTGGGCTAAGAACTAACTTAATTTAAATTTTATTGCAAATTGTATCCATCATAAAACAAGACATAAAACAAGACCACAATACTCAAAAAATTTAAACTTCAACTTATGAAAATATATTTTTCAGAAAAGAACTAACACCAAAAAGCGTGAAATTGAAATATTTAAATTAAATTATTGTTATATTAGAGAGTCTTTAGATTATTTAAACCACTTTTATTTTTTGTATTATTATTATTATTACTTTCACTTCTTTACTTTTATTTTCTAAAAGTGCACTTTACTGTCGCTTTTGGGTCATGTCAAAGCCTTTTTTTAATGGCCAATGAGTTGGCGTGAAATCGGTTAAGCCAAAGCTTTCTCGGCCAAAACGAGCGAACGAACACGTTTTTTAATATTGAACAGATGAAAATCGGTAAATAAATTCCCTATTTGCCTTGGCCCCTCGATTTGCTATTGGTTCTGCCACCGCCCTGAAATTTTGATTACATTTTTTCCAGCTTTCTGTTCGCGATTCTGACAGTCGTGCCATAATTGATTAATCATCGTCAGCACTGGACTCGGGGAGCACGCCGCCACACACTTTTCTGACGCTTTGCTACCCCCAAAAATTATTAACTATTTTCTCATTGTATATTTTGGCTGGCGATGGCAGGGAGCGAGCCGGCCGGCGAGGTAAATGCCAAATAAACGAAAAGAAAGATAAAAGCGAAAAAATGGGAAATGCATAATTATGAATTAGTTATTGCCCATTAGCTGGCTGGGAAAAGCGAAGGAAAAACGTGGAAAAAACTAGTCAGCGCTTTGAGGAAACTAAAAACGGAAGCGAAAAACAGTGCCAAATTGTCTGTCTGTTTGTATGTCGGCCTGTGTGGCGTTAAAGTCAATTAGACAGTGAGCTTGAAAAATTAACTTACGAAATGGGTTTTTTTACAATCAAACTGAGAAAAGGGTGAGGAAATTATTTATTTATTTATTTTTTCTATAGCAAATTTAAGCTGTGGCAACTAAAGCAATTTCTTGATATTTGACAAGCTATAATTGTTAATTTGATAAGTGCGGTAGAAAAATATAAAAGTAAAGCAATTGAAATACATTTGTGTTTTGTATTTTAAATAAATCTACAAATATAGATTAATAGGAATGAGATGAATAATAATAATAGAAATAAGTGTAATTCATTGTATTCATTCATTTAGTCAGAAGCTTGAAACGCAGTATATAAACATTGTACATATGTTCATTTAATATCAGCAAGAACAGGGAAATCTATCTAGTCATGTCCGAGAAGAAACAAAAATATATATATTTATTAAAGGTTATACTATATAATTATAAATATAATTTGTATATTTTTGGCTTCCCGAATCTAGCTTCCTTACTCGTTTTTATACCCTAGCAGGGTATTATAATTTTAGTCAGAAGTTTGCAGCGCAGTGAAGGAGTCATCTCTGACTCTATAAAGTATGATCAGCATCAACAGCCGTCTGTCAGTCTGTCCGAATGTCCCGCCGTTTCGACGCAAACTAGTCCCTCAGTTTTGAAGCTATCCGGTTAAAATTGTGCAGATAGTCTGCTCGTACATGAGTCGGAACAGGCCAGATCGGACGACTATATCATATAGCTGCCATACAAACGATCCGTAGATTTGTAGAAAAAAAATTAGAACTTCACTGTTTTTTAACATATCTTAATCAACCCTTAGTTATGTGCTTTATATACTATTTCACATTTTCAGATTTAATTTTATAAAAATCGGACTACTATATCATATGGCTGCCAAAGGAACGGACGGGGAATTTTTAGAACAAATGACTTTATGACTTTGTCAACTTTCAACACAATTTCTTCTACTTTAAGAAACAAGTATTTCATATTTTTTCAGAATTTTGTTGTAAAATTCATAAGAATCGGACGACTATTTCATATAGCTGCCATACAAACGATCTATAAATATGGAGGAAAATTACATTTTACTTTACTTGTAAAAAATGTAAAACTGTAAAAAGAAAATTAATACGAAAGTTATTTATATTATATTATATTATATTAGGATAGATTATAATTGATCCAATTGGAATCTGCAAGGGTATACAAACTTCGGCATGCTTCCTTTCCTGTTTTTATCTATGTATTTGTAAATGTATTTAATGTTCTAAAATCAATATTACAAATCTTAATTAATTAATAATAGTATGGTGCTTGTTCCTAAGAACCTGTTCTTATATGACTGGTTCGCTGCTGAATCTGATATAAACGTGTGCTAGTGTCCGTTGTGAGGCGATTATCAGTGGAGCCGAGCCTATCCCAACAACCTGAAGTGATAAGACGCCAAAGAGAGCTAGCGGAGACTTGCGCTCGGCACCGAAGAGAACGGAAACACAAGTCTCCACAGCCCCAAGAGAGCGAACGACGAGGCCAATCGAACACGAAGCTGCTGTTCGGCTGCTGCCGCTGCCATAGCTATGACGTAGTAGTCACTGCTACCGCTCGCCGTCGTCCTTTGGCGTCGACGTCAGCAGCAAACATCGGGCGCTGCCGCTGCTGATAAACAGTTTTCGTTTATCATCAGTTTTCAGTTTGTCGATGGCACAGCGCGCAATTGGACGTATTTTCCGCTTTTCCTGGCAGCCGAAATGGCCAACAAAAATGTACAGAAAATAGAAAATAGCAAATAGAAAATGGAAAATGGATCAGCTCATCGACTGACTCGCGAGTGAGAGTATGTGTGTACGCGCTCTAGTGCTTTTTGGCCAACTTTAAACGCTTTCTGTTATCAGCGAGAAGGAGCGCGCGTGTAAAGCCATGAGAGCTTGGTGCAAACAAAGTTTTGGCGGCATTTTCAATTAATGGCCAAAGTCAGCGAATTTCCGCCATCAAATTCCATAGAGAATATTTGAGAAGAGCAACAACACACACGTTTAATGGGTTGCCCCCAAAAATTAAAAAGCAACGAAGAAGTAGAACATGGGCGTAAGTAATTTAAGCTTTATTCAATAAACAGAAAATTTATTTTTGGCAATATCAATGTTTCGGAATTTTTTATTTTTAATAATATACCAAATTATTGAATATTTTTATATTGGTAAAAAGTTGACTAACCATAGCTTCACAATTGTAGAAGTGAAAAAATTACCTTTAAAGCGAAAATAACCATAAACAGCATATTTATCTGTACAAATAAAATAGTTAATAGTTGACAGAATGAATCTTGTTTTTTTTTGTTAGACCGATACAACGACTTGAAACTAAAATTAAATGTTCACGAATCAACAGTGTCTAAAATAAATAGTTAAAAAAGTAAACTTTGCTTCAATAAAAAAATCAATTAACACGAAATAAAACACTATACTAAAAGAATATAAAACGTCAAAAAGTAATGAGTGACAAATTATTGAACCCAATTGTAAACATAAAAACGTAAACGTAAAATATTATAAAGAACCTAGACAATGGGAGTTTAGGGAAACAAAAAGTATGAAAGCGTAAAGCTTACTTAATATTTTGCACATTTTCCAAAGGTTAAGCCAGCTTCTGGTTAAATTTTACAAAACACAAAAATAATTAACAAATTAGAAGCCAGAATAAATACAGCGCTTTTAATGAGCAAACGAAATTCTAAACTAAATTATCCAAATGGGGAAAATACCAGACTAAACCGAGTTAGTTAAGCTTGTGTAAGCAATTTGATAAGTCAAAGTTCATGCTGAAATTTGCACAGCGAAATAGTAACAAGTGGGAAAACTATTTTTTGTTATATTAATGAGCAAAATGCGTAGCAAAATAATGGAATAATGGATGGAACAAGCAAATTAACTAGAAGATAAAAATGTAAATAAGAGCCTGTAAGCAAAACTGGCAAAATTTATTTCATGTTTGCCAAATTTTACAGAAAATAAAAAGGGTCAAAATTTATTTAATCTAGAAAAAACATATTTATATTGACAAATTCAATAGACTTAAATGTGTTTATTGACCGATAATAGTTCCAGTTCATGGGAAGATGGGTAGCAAAAATTTCCATGCATTTTTGATTGGCAGTTGCGTCGGCATAATTCATTTCAAGAATTTTTCTATAATACCCTCTGCTCTTGGTTATCCGTTCTTGGTTCTGGGAAATTGCACAAGCCGAACGCCAGGAAATTATGAAAAATGCGAAAAGTCAAAAATTATGTAAATGCAAAGCATTTTGAGTTTCTGTATGCATGTAAACAATTTTTTGCACCATTATGCGCCATCAAGTATGCAAAGATATGTTGTCCCAGCTTCTTCCAGCTCCTCCTTCGCCACCGCCCGCCAGCTCAGCTTAGAATGATATCTATCTGAAGGGATCTTAGGGTTCCGGGCGCCAGCGAGGGAAAGAGCAGCAGCAGGAGCAGGACGACCGGTAGTCACTCACCTGAGCTCGCCTGGCTGCGGGCGGCTTTTGACTTGCCAGCCAGCGTGTAGAACATCAGAATGTTTAGATTTATGTGAGCCAGTGACAGCTGCAGGTGAAGATTCGGATACGGATTGGGCCGAGCAGGCTGAGCAGCCTGAGCAGGCAGGGATGTGGCCTAAAGCTGCTCCTACTGTCAGCCTGCTAATCCTTCAAACTGTGCAAATCACTTTTGGCAGCTCTGCTGCTCGTTCTGGCGTAAAGTTGAAAGTTTTCTGTGATGTAATCGCATTTGCTTCGGCTCTCCCTTTAATTAAATTTAAGAGACTGGCAAACAAAAAAAAAAAAACCCAAAAAAGCGCAGAGCCTCTGCCTATGCCAGTTCCTGTGCCTGCGCAGCGTGCAATATTTAACTTTCGAGTTTTGCATTCAATTCACGCACCAAAACTTGGCCAACACACACTCATATACGTCTTCCCAAACTCTGGGCCGTTTTTACTGTGAACTGGGCAAATCCTCAGCATGCTTTTAGTAGACAAAATATGCGCCTTTAGCGCTAAGTTTTTCTGGGCGACATTTGTTACTCTCAGTTACGCACAAGCAACTTGCACAGAAAGCAAAAATGAAGATTAATGTTTTTGAGAGATTGGTTTATAAACTTAAAAAATATGTGATACTATTCTTTGCAAATTCATTGACTATTTCATCAGTTTTATCAGTACCTCTGGCGTCTCTATGATATCAGTTACCCACAAGTTACATTATTAGCTTTATTACATACATATGTACGCCACAAAAATCAGGAAATTAGAAACCTCTGGAAATTATCATGAAACATTTTTTTATATATATATTTTGGTAAAGAAAGGAGGTATTTCCAACACTATAAAGTAAAGTCGATCTTGCCATGTCCGTCTGTCTGTCCCTTTTTACGCAAGCTAGACCCTTCGTTTTCAAGTTAACTAAATTAATCAAGGGGACGTCTATATAATAAAGCTGCCATAGGAACTAAAAGGAAATTTGTAGAACAAGATAATACAAAAATTTCATGTTTATAAAATCAAATAAGAGCATTTTGAGACAAAAAACCAGCAAGAGCATGACCATTTTGAGTGCCATTTTTTTGGGCTGTGCATCGGCACTCCCCGTGGCAAATAAGATTAACGTTTCCACTGACTCGTCCTGGGCCTCAAAGTAGTGAGCCTTTCCAGCCTCATAAAACGCATAGAGAAAGCGAGGGACCGAGACCTTAACCCAAAAGCTCAAGCCCAAGCCCCAAACACCAATGCCAGGATATATAAAGCACAGTCAACGAGGCGCACACACATGCCCGAGGTGTTTCATTCATCATCAAGTGGCAAAGTGGCACGTTCCGCTCTCCATTTCCAGGAGCCAGAAGCAAGCAGCCAGGAAGATCTGACTTTATGTGCAACTTTTCCTATATTATGCGAACAATGTTTGAAACTTTGGCTGGCTTTCGGTTTCGGGTCGCAAATCTAATGCACAGGCCCTGGGGTCCTCCATGGCTTCTCCATAGCTCTTGCTCCTCCTGCGATCCTCTCCACTCAGTGTGCATAATTTAGGGTTTAAAATTTTTATTGCCTACATTTGGGCGTTACCCGAGCCGGGTTATATGAGTCCGTCGGTTGTCCCGTGTGAGCTGCATTAATCCCCTGCAGCCATCAAATGACGAGCGGTGGGCCACGTGCTGCGGCATAAATTAAACAATTGGCCAACGGAGCGCCATGTGTTTGACCAGCGGCGAATATTAAGCATTCGCCGTGGTGTTCCAATATTACGCATAACTGAGAGAGAGAAAGAGAGAGAGAGAGAGAGGGAGAGAGAGAGAGAGGGAGAGAGAGAGAGAGAGAGAGAGAGAGAGAGAGAAAGAAAGAATTTTGGCAAAGAAATCGAGGACAATGTTTAGCCTTAGACGCGGTGCTTGGAATGGTTTAATATTAAATTCGCCACTGACACAAAAACTTTTAAGCAGCTTAAATGTTAATTAATTTCGGGAAAAAACAGCGAATGGAAATGGAATTGTCAACGGAATTATACAGCCTAAAAATGTGTACCTCGTCCGACTCCATTAACATTTAATTTCGGGAGCCACTTCAACTTGGAAATAAATTACAATCAAATGGCAGCCCCAGCCAGGGAAATGTGCGGCCACAGCAGTAAAGTTTAATATTTTTCTGCCTTTAAAAGCGGTACTCCAGGAATTATTAAAAAATTGTGCAATAATGGGGAAAGGACAGGAAAGGGGATAAGGACAGGGACAGAAGGTCCTCGGTAGCTGTGAGTGACGGGTGAAGTGAGACGAAGAGCAGACATTAACCTGATGCGTAACCGGCAGCAGCAGCCGAAAAATGTTTAGTCGTAAACATATTAAAAGCTACTTTGCATAAACTTGGCCCGTCAAGGATTCCTCTTTCTTACCTATATATATATATATATATATATATATATATATACATATATAGGGCACAGTACCATTTGCGATTTATTGAAAAGGGAAAAGCAAACGGCAGCAAGCGGCAAAAACCCATAAAAAGCCGAGCGAGAAAAGTGGGGAAATTTCGGGCAAAGAAGAGGGTGCTGGGTGAGGTCCTGAACAAAAGCAAAGCTAAGAACTCTGACGACCGCTTGACGACCTGACGACGACGAGTTGACGACCGGGGAGAAATGCAGGTGGAACGGGAAAAATCGCTGGAAATTCCCCTTCACTCTTTATTAGGCCGACGTCTGGTTAAAGGCTTCATTAAAAACACATTTCCTGCACAAGTGTTGGGGCTCCAAAATGCACCTAAAATCAATACAAAAAAAAAAAAAGAATAATGAAACAAGAAATACGAAGGGTCTGGCCAAGGAGAAAACTGCGAATATATTTTGCATTTGAAAGGCAGCTGTCAGGGCGATGGCGAACGAGCAAAACAAACTGAACTGACACCAGAATGCGAATTTGTATGCCAACCCGACTATATAAGTGGCGAAAACGATATTAAATTCCAGCAAGTATCAATGGGGGTAAATATTTCCCTCGGGTTGGAAAATTGCAATACTAAGATATTGAACTATTTTTTCTATTTTCTCCATGAAAGCGGAATTTGTAACAGCAAATAATTGAAGGAACTAGGTAAATATAAATATTTAAGTCAATTTGTAATACTAAAATCTATTCAAGAAAGAAAGATTAAGAAAATTTCTTTAAACTAATGCCTAAAACAAACATAAGAAAATATTCGCTGTGATAGCGGCAAAACTCGTGGTTTTTGCGGGTTTTAACATAAGAAGACAGTTGCGAGCAAACAATTTTTCGAACGAACTAAATATTGCGCGCAACATAGGGAAACAGCTGTTTTGGTCCAAAGCCAGCAGATTTTCGTTTTTTAGTACTAGGCTTATGTTTTTAAAAATACTTCAATCGAGTTAAGGGACTCCCCAGAAAGTACCATATAAATTTCAGTAAGAGCTTATGTAGTTAAGGCTACTACAGGTCTTCGCATTTCCAAAATTGACTTTAAAACACGCTGTGCTCCCCCTTGTATGTATGTACATATTTTTTTGCTATACATATATTTGTATATGGAAACTAGGAGCTTAGTTTATCAGAGCAACAGCGGCAGCGGCGACTTATTTATATTTTTTTTACATGGCGTTTGCGTGTCAGCTGGTATCAAAGCACGGCTAAGCAAAATATTTACAATGCAACGGAGCGCGATACAGGACCTAGGACAGCGGACTATCTACGCAGGACCCCCAACTATATGATTGCAAAGATAATGCCGGCGGGGTGGAGGAGATCCGTCTCTGTGAGTACATAATCAAGTTTCAATTTGGAAACAACTTCGGCGAGTGTCTGGAATTTTAAGCACAACTCGAATTGGCCTAGCGCCCGCGTATGTGTCACAACGACAACAGAAAAGAGAAAATGGAGAACAAAAAGAGAAAGGCGAAATAGAAAACCAAACAAACAACAATAAATGGAACAGGAATGCGAGCAAAAGCCAGCGAAATGTACACAAAAGGCTGCATTTGACAGGGGGCAGTAGCCGGGTGCCAGGACATCGAGCAGGACATGGAACTCATAGCAGTCCTGTTACCCTCGCACACACACATACATGAACACATCAAAGCACAGGCTACACGCATCAATGGTCCTGCCGCTGCTGCTGTTCCCTGCGCCATATAGTACTAGCCTTGACACAGGAAAAGTATAATTTTAATATTTTACAATTATTGTATTTAAGGCAGGTTCTCACCTTATGGGGAAAAATTCTTGGATAACTATTGCGAATGTTATTTTTTAAGTTAATAAATAAATACCCAGAAATGTTAAAAATAAAAATATAAATATATTTCATTTATATTGTTAATTTTTTGATTCTAGTAATACCAGTAGTAATATATATATTTTTTTTAATATCATTTAAGAAAGATTTTATAGATTTGGCATCAGAATTAAATTATTAATAAGATTTGGAGCAAATTTTTCTAAGGACCAGGACCCAATATAATATAGGTATGAACTAAAGAACAACATTTTTTTAACTTAAAATCGAGACGAATCCTTACGGAAATCATAGAAATATTATTCAATTATAAATCGCAAGGTTAAATTTGTTATATATTTTATTAGATTTTACTCAGAGCTATGCCCCCAGTTACCACTCTCCTATGCATGGCTGTGACATTTCTTTTTGCACCGTGCAATGGCCAGTTCATTATGCCACTGGAACAGTTTAATGTCGCTTAAAGAAACAAAGCCACAAAACATGGAAGCGAATACCAAGGGAGAAATGTAAAAAGGAGGAAGAGAGACGGCCGAAAGGAAAACGAGAAAAGGCAGCAAGGAGAGAGCAAGCCCGCAGCGGCCGCAAGGGTTTGGCTCAGTATCCTGGATGCTGTATACTGCGGACAATGGCCGCTCCACATTGCGACCGGTCCTCGTGTGTGTGTGTGTGTGTGTGTAGCAGCCAGGGTGTGCGTGTTTTGTGTGTGCGACTGTTTGCATTATAAGCAATTTTCCATTTTTCGTGCCATTTTTGCGGCTCTGCTTCTTGAAGTTGTCGCTTCGCGCTTTGTTAGACGCTGACAGGCGGTGGCGGCAATGGCGAAAACGTAATGAAAATGGCAACAAACAAAATAATTGAAATTTGGTTTAGCGCTCAAGAAACCAAGGCGAAAAATATAAGCGGAAAAAATTGGCAAAATGAGAACGAATGCCAGAACAAAGGGAGGAGCCAGCAGACAGAAGCGAAGACCGAGAAGAAGACGGATACGACGGCTAAGATGGGTCTTTAAAACCGGCAAACAAACACAAAAAAAAAAAAACAACAAAATAAAAAGGACCGAAACGAAGGAGGGAAAACCTCAAGCAATAAGCCAAGGCGGTTTTCCCTTAGACTTAGGAAGAAAAAGCCAGCAATGAGCAGGACGACAATGTCCTCGTATTGTGTGCAGATTTGCCAGTTGATGTTGTCTTTTCTCTTTATTCCGCTTCTGGTTTTTTATATTATTTTGTTCCTCTTTTGCTTTATATTTTATTTTATTTTTTTCGATGCCTGCAAAAGTTCTTCGGCCGTTGCAAATTAAATTTTCCAATTCGCAACGCCCGTTCTTTGGCCCTATTTTTTCCACCGGCTTCTTCCTTGGTTTCCTCCGCCTCATCGACGACTTTCAACCGTATTCAATTTTCTAATTTCGTATAAAATTCCAGAGAAAGTGGCATCGTCTAAGCCGCCGATACCAGGCAAGGCCTAAGCCCCGGTTGAAATTAGAAGCAAGAAACCGAAATCAGTCCTAGGGAAGTTCGGTTCTTTGAGATCCTGCCTTCATTAGGCAAAATGATGTTGGAGTTTTTAGTTTTTCAGGGAATAAGTAATATCCTTCCAACTAGTTACTAAAATAATAATACCCCCCGAAGCACGCAAAGTAAATAAAAGTTGCTCAACTTTCCTTTTCAGATGAAGAGCAGGCAACAAATATGATACAAATATTTTAACCAGGCCAAAATATTTATCTCGCTTCTAATGCGACTGAGTCCTTTTAAGGATGCTATCATGTGCAGACGGGCACACACACACACAGACACTCGCTCGCCCACTCAAAATGACAAAATAAATTCACTTCGCTTCGTGCCCAATTTTCCCGGCCATGCCAAAGTGAAAGCTCTGCAAAACGAGATTCCAAAACGGATCTGCTGCGATTTAAACTTGCCCCACGTCTCAGCTTTTCCTCCCTACTCCGCCCTCTCCCTCCACCTGCTCGCCAAAACATTTGCATTTGGATTTTCCGTTGCTGTGTATGCGAGTGTAAAGCGTATTTTTCATGCATAATTTAAAGCGTTGCCTACGTTTCAGGGCCGGCAAAGTCTTTAAAGAAAATACCCAGGTTGACCCAAGTTCCACAAGCTAATACCAGGCAATTAGTATATATATTTATATATATATATATATATATGTATATATATAATTGATTCGTCTAATTGAGAAGACAGAGAGCGGATGCTGCCGTAACAGGTGCACGACCAGGGTCATTTCAAATCCGAGTCTAATTGTTGCTAAAGGTAATTGCTTGTATCAATTCGGTGCTTCTCATGTCGCAGCTTGTCGAAGGTAATTTGTGGGGTATGGTGCGGGGGGAAAATCCAAGTCGGCATGGGAGCTGTGACGAAACTGTCTGCACTAAATTTGGAAGAAAAATATAAGTTTTATTGTTTTAAATAAGTTTAATAAAAGCTTATTTCAAAATCTCGTTAAAAGCTTTTTTTATATATATTATTAGGCTGTGATCGATATATTTTATATTGGTTATGTATAATTTAACATTTAAGTAAAATGAAGAACATCGTATAATGAGAAATTTTAAATTTGCATAAGGCTGTGATCGAAGTAACATTTAATTATTATGGAGAGCATTATGAGAAATTTAAATATATTATATTCCATCAATCTATTTTTTTTTTATCATTTTTTTTTTTTTTTATTCAATTCATTTTTAAATAATTGTGCATTTACATATATGATCAATAATCGATTTTATTGGTATATACAAATTGTTTCCGTTATCCTATCCAATCCATCGTTCCTAACCTCTAGATACACTACCTAAAAGTACATCCCTTTCGCCCAAGCTCAAGTTTGGTGACCTTGAGTCGTGTGCTGCGCTGCTGCTGTTGGGCGAGTACCACGCCTATTGAAAGCAAAAGCGCCCCGCCTCTGTTCGAAAGCCCGCAGCCCTATCATCGTCATCATCATCATACAAAAAATTTCTTGGCTTTGCCATCAAACGCAGACTTTTTAATGGAAACGTGTTTGTTTTACCAAATGTAAAATGGCCAAAAAAACAAGAAAAAAAAAACAGAAACGAAGCTCGTAAATTGCAATTCGCAGGAGAGCCAGAGCGAGTAGCAAGTACCTTCTGTCCCTGCCTGCAGCATATGTCAAAATTTAATGGCCGCAGCACAGAAATAGAGAGACAGCGAGAAGGAGAGAGGCAGAGCCATAAAATTAACAAAACTAGAAGCACAAATTACAACAAAAGGCACAACCACTTACTTCCGTTAGCAGCAGAGCTTGGCGGCTCTCATGTATATACTTTCTATACCATAAACTATATATACCATGTAGTATATATACCATATATATATACCCATAAATATGCACAACTTTCGTTTCGTTGTTTTATGGTAAACAAAAGTTTTTGCCTTTTTTATGGCCTGCCAGCTAAAATTATGACTGATAAATACGCAGTCCAAATAAGCAGTTATAGATCGACCATCAGAGCACCCGCTTAAGTGGATTTTAATTTTATTAGCAGGGCTTGCAGAGGTGATACATTTAAGATAGTTTAAAAATCTTTAATGTTTGGGACTTAATAAACTTGTAGAAGTCCTTCAAGCTCGTATTATTTTTCTCCATGATTTCCTGCTAAATGAAATGTGTAGTTAAGTAATAAATAAATAATAGCAAGCGTGCTATGTCAGAATTATGTTTTACTCCTTTAGATAATATTTTAATTTATTAGTATAAAATCTTTAAACATGCACAATTATCCTTTTTTTCTGACATTTTTAAAGTCCCTTCTTTCCTTATAATCATTAAATTCGAATCACATATCAAGTCATGGCCTAAACTACCTCCAAAATCAAGGGGTAAAAAGCAAAATCAAAATTTATGGCACTAAACTTTTGATCAGGTAAAGTTTTTCGTGTGACTTCAAAGTGAGAGCAGTCGTTGTCGTCGTCGTCGTCAACTGCAATGGGCAAAAGTTTGGATTTAATTGCGCTGCCAGGCAGGCAGCAGTCAGACAGAGACATTTCAGTTAATTATGCCTCGATTTGGCTGCGAGTAAACAAAGTAATTAAAACGCAAACATGTTGTTGATGATACTGGCAGCTCGCACCCGAAAAACTCCTCCTCGAGGCAGCTAGGCAGCTGGCAATTGTCGTGGACTCCCTTCAGGACCTTCGCCTTTCGCCTAACTTATTTATGTTGGCAGACGACGGCGGCAGCAGCTGAATGCTGAATCCTAGATGCTACATGGTTGGGGCAGGCATTAATGTTAATTATTGAGGCAAGTGACAATTTGAGTGATTTCAGTTTGGACAACAAAACAAACGGCGAGAGCAGCAAAAACAATCACGGTCACAAACACTGGAACGATGAACGCCGGCGAAATCATTTTGACCAACACTTTTTGGCTTTTCGACGACGCAGGGCGGGGCTGACACAGTGTCCAGGGGTCGGGTGAAGTGTCGTGTCATTTGTTATCTGTTCGCTTTGACATATAGCTACAACCAAAAGCATTTTCCCTCACACTACAATGTCAGGGTTGTACGCTTGATACTCTTGAAAGGCAATGTGCTTTTACTTTTAGTTGGTAGATAGGCATTTGGAAAGACTTTAAATATTAAATATATTCAAATAAAAATTAAATATATTGTCTCAAAGTTAAGAAAATAGTTTTTAACAATGATACACAAATAAATAATCATTAATCCAAGAAACTGTATGCTGTTTTGAGCTTAATTGAGGAAAGTAAAACAAAAATTTTTTTTAAGAGTCAAATTAAATATACTTTTAACTCATTTTTAATATGAAGTAAAATCCAAATCCTAAAAAACTATCTACATATTCTTAAAAAATATATATGTATTTCGCAGAGTATTTCTCGCATCGGTTCCTGAAAGTTTTCCAGCGTGTTGTGCTTTTCTTTTTTGAGCTTTATTTTATTGTATTGCGACAACGTGGCCGCATCGTTTTCACGCGCAGACACATTGCCAATTACACCTCTCCCACCAAACGCACTCAGACGCACACACGCACTCACACATGGCAACACGAGGGAGAGAAATAAAGGAGAGTTTGGAATGAATCGTGAGAAATGTCAACACTGACATGGTAAAGTGGAAATGGTAATTGCGTGTTAATTGCTTTACGCGTTCCAAGTGCTTTTACCATTCACACGGCGGGCCGGCCAGCCTATCGCTTTTTGTGCGTATTTCTACAGGGAGAAAGCCCTGTTCTCCCCTATTCTCCTCTTCTTCTCCCAATGAAACGCGAACGCAACTAATCAATCTGCCACTGCAATGCGTCCATACAGCACCAGATTCATTCAACATGGTAACCTGGATGCAAGGCTGTGCATGGTGCGCCCATCGAATGCAATTGATTTTCAGCTCAAATGGGCAGGGGGAGCGGTAGTAAAAAAGAGAGACGGAAAGAGAGGGCGAGCAATGGCACTTTAATCTTCAATCAAAGCTGGGAATGTACGTCTTGTGTTATGCACATTACGCATACGACGTGTGTGTCCTGGAAAAGTTTTAGCAGTGTGCTTGCCTCTTGCTCCTCTGAATACTTCGTTAGGCGCCGGGTCAATAATTCGATCAAGAAAAGATTCCTAGAATGTTTCATAGAAGAAGCAGAAGCAACAAAAATGCATACCAAATGTTGGGATAATTGGCAGGAAATTTCTTCAAGTTAAATTTAATTACCAGCGGGTAGTCATTGGTATGCTTTTAGGTTTAGTTCTCATGATTAATATGTAACTCAAGAATACTTGAGTGATTGCTAGAAAATTGTTTAAGTGTAATTGAATCCATGGTATACAGCTTTTGATTGGCCTTTAAGTTTATGGGTTAAAATGAGTCCATATATATATATATTATAGCTTAACCTCTTTTCTTTATTATTTGTGCCTAGAATTTACGATAAGTATTCAATTTATAATTAAACTAAAAAAAGCTCAGAGGTAATCTGTTTTCCCACTATTAATTTTTTTTATATGATTAACTATAAACATATAAAAGCAAAACGCTCAAGGTAAGTGCCAATAAGGGAAAGGCCCCATTTTCTATTTAACTTTCAAAGCATATATCCCGTCGGGTACATAAGAAATTACCTATTGTCTAAAGGGTTTTTTTGTTTTTTCCTCAAACAACTTAATTCCATGATTATGAAAAATTCTTTAATCATTCACGCATATATATTCATTAAGGACTGTGACAGTGATTAGCCAGAAGCCATTTGGTTATTGACTTGGCCGCTTACCCGAAGTTGCTTGCCTCCCCTGACACAACACCTGAGGATATCATTGGGCGCCACATGTTGACATTTGCTGAACCAGAGCTCCCCTAAGAGCGTTATGACTGTCAACATGTTTATTATTCACCTGTGCATGGAACACTGGGGCCAAGTTATTAAAACTTTGCCACATTACCGTGCAGGGTAGTGAAGGGAAGGACCAGCCTGCGCACAAACAATTGGTAAACACATTCCAGTAGCTGTAGCAGCAAAAAATGTAATAAAAGTTCACAAAATGCGACGTGTTTGCTTAAGTATTTTACAGTCGGCGGATGGGGACGGGTTTCCTTCGACCCCCTCTCTTCGAGCTGATTGTGATAAATGCGACAAAGACATGTGTAAAATATGCTTCATGTGCGTTATTATTGCGTTTTATGGGGGCCAGGGAAGGGGCAGCACACACCTTTATGCCAGTGACAAACGCATTCCAGGATGTCGCTGCTGACTTGTCGAAATGTTTGCCAAGTGTTTGGATATTTTGTCGTATTTTTTTCTGCCAAAGCTATCTCACGCACGACAAGAATTCACTTTTTAATTATAAGTACTTTTACGTCGTAAATATTTCCGCCTCAACGGCGTGAGTCCCAAGAGCAGGAAGTGAGCAGTCTGTGAAGCAAGGAGTCAGTCTCACATCTTTCCCCATGGTCACATAATGCATTACATCAGCACCCTAAAAAACAGACGGGTAAAATTTCAGGGATATCAACAAAACAGATTCCCTAGAGTGTACGAACCGGAATTGTTTACGCATTATACAAGCACTCGTAATAAACATATATATCTTCCTTATAGGCACACACATAAGCCAAAGAAGACATAGAGCATGTTTGCAAAAGTTAAAAAAAGCTAAAAAGCAAAAACAGATGAAAAGGACGAGGAGCCAAACATTTTAATAATAGCACTAAAAGCCGAATGCCCAAAAACGAAGCCAGGCTACGCCTTTCCCAAAAAGGAACCCTCTGCTGGTTTATGATGAAAGCCCCAAGTCAATCCGCACCCTTTATATTTCACAACCCTTTTTTCTTTTGCTGTGTGTTTGCGGAGTTTTTGTTTGATTCAAATGATTTGTTGTGCGGCTTTTGCGAGATTTCCAGCTGCAATTAAACTGAGAGAGAATACAGTGCAAATTCCAACACAGAGGGAAACCGCCTTTTAAGCCCTCAATGCAACGAAGAAAGCCAAAGTTGTAAAGTTTTTTCGTCAGAGAGGTATTGGTAGTATTTATCAGTATTAAAAAGTTAAAGATAAATCGAAATAAATTAATATCGGATAAAGTTGGGTATTGAGTTATGGCTAATTTTCATGCTGGGAAGTTTTAAGGGTTTAATAGGGTTAAAAACTAACAGGAGAAGTGAACTCAAAATTAAACAAATATTAAACAAATTTGGATATAAATAAAATAAATAATTTATATACAGTCCAAACTAAGCAGTAAAACAAACCAATTGTTTTAGAGTATTCTTTCGGCCATTGTGGCGCTTTTCAATAGCCCCGCTTTGATTTGCAGAGTACCTAACCGATGGGGGCTTCCACCTCGCTCGCTTCTTCAGTGACAAACAGCTTTCTTTCTGTGCTTCCCGCTGCTGCTGCTGCTGCTTTTGCTTCCTTTTCGAGCATAATCAATTAAGCAAAGTGCACTCCACTGCCGGCAGTCGGTTTGGAGTAATGTAAATAAATGTGGCAAAACGGCATACGGGGCGCATACGCAACGTGAGGGCCACTTGGCTCGCCTCCGCCTCTTTTTTAATTCTGCTTGCTCCTTATTTCATTTGAATCCTGCTAACAGTTTTTCACTAAGCACTAAAGGCTGAAATAAAACCATTAAAAAAAAGAGAAACAAGCTCAAGTGGCAGCATTTTAATTAATTTCTGTTCCTGCTTCAAATGCATATGTAATTACCGCTGCCAAAGCCTTAATTGCTCCGACCAGGTAATGCCTGCATTTCTGCCTCTAGCTCAAGTATATATATTTATACCTGCATGTATGCCAGTATGTACAGGTGAAGCCACAAAGTTAAAGACAAACTTGCGACATTTGCCATTTAGCACAATAAGCTCTGTTTGGGCTTTGCTTTTTGCCCTGGCACTTGAACTTGCTGGATTCCTTATCAGGGTCTCGACATTTGGTATTCCCACTGACTCTTCCTTGACCTTCTTACCTCCTCTCATAATAATGCGACACTCCTCTCGAGTGCTGAAGCAACAGTGGCACTGCCGGGCCAGTAAAAACAATAATCAGGTTAATCATGAGGCCAGAAACAGAACCAAAACCGAAAGTATATCCAGAACTATAAGGGGTCTGCAAAGGGCCAGACTGCAGTCCTTGGCCCTTGCCCACGTCGTGCAAATAAACAAACAATTAAAAATTATATCACAAGCAAAACAGAAAGAATACTAGAAGAGGTTTTTGGGTAGCTGAGGTTGAAAGGACTTAAAAAGAAGATGAGGTGTTCTTGAAAACAAGTATAATAATATATACTTGTATATCTTAATAATATATTCTTATATAAGGTAAGATTATTAAAAAAAAATATATAATTATTTTTTTTATGTATTTCTTTCGAATTTCCTAAAATCATTTAGTATTGTTTTCACATTCTATACTTCATTCTTAAATTTGTGTTAGGAGAATAAAGAAAGAATATATTTCTTTAGCATATATACTTTACTTTACTTTATTTAGACCAAAATACAAGCTATTAACCCAAAGATGACCCCTACAAAGGGAATCACCATGCCTGGACTACCGGTCGTATGAGTGTTGTCTCTGTGAGTACTTCCCTAGCTTTTTCCTCTAGCTGCCTTGGTAAACAGTGAAGTAGCAGTCAGCCAGTACACACCACTCACACCCCGCACACAGCGACTTAAAGTGCATAAATGAGTAAAACACACACACGGTCAGTCACGGGCCAGCTATGGCAGCAGTAACAACAACATCTTAGTGGGGCGCTTATTATGCGTATACTTAACATTTATTTCTGCCAGACGGTGTGCCACAGTGTGTGTGGCACTCGCACACAGATATTCGTAGCAGCACAGATACAGATACATAAATCTCATCGTGCATTCATCAATGTCAAGCCACAAGTTTGCTTTTCATTTGTTATGGCTTTGCTCCTCTTAGGTCTGTGTGTGTGCGATATGTGTGTGTGTGTGTGTGTGTGTGTGTGAGAGAGAGAGAGAGTCTGTATTGGTGGCTGTATTGTCTAGCTCGTAAAATGCCAGGGCGCGCCTGCATTAAATTTTTTACGAGAGCTGGTCAAGGAATAG
The DNA here is from genome assembly GCA_008042585.1 of Drosophila punjabiensis. Taxonomy (NCBI): domain Eukaryota; kingdom Metazoa; phylum Arthropoda; class Insecta; order Diptera; family Drosophilidae; genus Drosophila; species Drosophila punjabiensis. The sequence goes on from VNJR01005424.1 coordinate 43,860, forward strand.
GGAAATGTAGAAGGAAAAGAATGAAATCAAAGAACAGGAGCTGAACAAAATATTTAAATTTTAGATAATTCAGATAATAACAATATATATTAGAAAAGACTAAGGAAATTGGAAAACGCTTGATATTTGTTTATGTTTTCGATTAAAAAGAAATCGTTCAAAATTGCTTAATTTTGTGAAAATAATTATTACAGAAATATAAAGTCACATTTGATCTAATTAAAATATTTACAATTTCTTTAGAAACATTTGACTTAAAGGGTAAAAAAAGAAATAAAATAGAGTTCTTTACGGGTTTCCAGTTTCCAGCTTTTCCTAGATCCCACCTCGTCCATAAATTTTGCGGTTGAGGACGTTCATTGTTTTGCCATTTCTTCCTAGCCACATTCGCCATTTCGGGACCCAAGCCATACTTATTCGCACATCAGGCAGCCATTTGTTGTTCAGCACATGGTCCGAGCTGGGGCAGGGACTGGAACATGTGTAGAAATAGGCTAAGGTAAAGTGATTGTTCTCAAGCAATTGATTTGCATATGCTCCAGTCTCTAGGCTTCAGGATTCAAGCTCAAAGCTCTTGCTGAGGAGCTCTTTGTATCATGCGAGTTCTGTTCGACAACAAATGCATTCGAAGTGGCTGCTGCTACTGCGGCTGGCCCTCTTAAAACTTCATGGCATTGGCAGTAAAAACGACAATTGCCGAGCGCAACTGTTCATAAACATTGAGTGCAGCTTGGCAACAACACACAACTACAGCGTCAGCATCAGCAAACCGTGAGCAAACAATGACAAGGCCACCCGGATGGGGGGTGGCTCCCTCTCACTCTCTCTGTGAGGCAAGTCGATTTTATTTAATTGCGAACTACCACAAAATGCACTCCCACTAGGAGGGGCAGCCACCCCCAACATTTTGTTCGAGTCCCCCAACTATGCCCCCTCCAACATTGTGCACCCAATATTCTGGTTTTACGAGCGCCGGGCGCCAGATTCAAAGCAGGACGGCTATCGCCTTCGTCGACATGAGCGCACACACATTAAGCAGCTACAGCGGAGGACATCTACCACCGCTGGACAGCACTGAGAGAAAGGATCTGGCAGGCAATCCGAATCGAAGGACTAAAAATGACAAAGGTCAAATAAAAGGCCTAACTAAAAAGTAGGAGGTAATTTTTCACAAGGACACTTAAAAGTAAGCGTATTCTATCATAGACAACCAAAGGTAGCATTGGGTTTTCTCAGTGAACCTTTAATGCCAAAAATGAGTTGACAATGGCTGGAATCGAGCCAAAGCCCGGACAGCACAACAGGGCCTCAATTTTCGCTGCTTACGACTTGGCAATCTTCGAACTCGTAGGGGCTCCACTTGGCCATTTTCCCAAAACGATTCAGTGATAGAAGTATGTGTTGTGTCTTTAAAGCGTCTTAAAGAATGCCCTGGCATGCCCCGAAATGCTCACGGAATGCCACTTTTTCAATTTTCAATCGCATGCAAATGAGCCGGGTCGATGGGCCTCGATGGGCGTCGATGGTTTGACGGCCTGATGCGGGCTTCGCACCTCCAAGTCAGCCCCCCAATTCAATTGAAACGTTTTCTGCGGAGCCAACAAGCTGCAAAACAGCCGGAAGCGCAACTCACTCGAGTCATTTTTTGGTGTACCGGCTACCTAAGCGAAATAAGGCAACAGGAATCGAAAGAGGGCGAGCAGGCGGGCAGGACGTATAACAAGCAAGACAGCAAATCATTTGTAAACACTTGAGCACCAAGAGGGACAGCGAGGATGCGGGAGCGAAGCCAAAACACAAATCAAAAGATAAACGGTCTGCCGGGGAAGGCAAAGATGAAAAATTGAATTGCCCCGGTTCGGCACCGGACCCCGGACATTGGTCCTGGGGATCCAAAAGGACTCCGGACAGCATGTTGCGTAAATAAAGTGCGAATTTCCAAAAGCTGTGCAGACAAATGAGCGACCACTCAAGATGACAAGTGACCGTCCATGATCGTAGGAGGGCGAAATCCTCGGTAGCAGGCGAGGAGCGGGAACTGAAGCAGCTGCCCTGGCCATCTGTTAGTGTCAAACATATGAGCAACGAACGATGCCGCGGGGTTTATGCCAATGAAGCGCTGTTGAAGAAAGAACGTACTTTCCAAAACAAAATGTAAAAAATATGTTGTTAGGACTATAAGATACCCGGTAGACAATGGCTTGTAATTAAATATATTTCAATTCAAAAGGTTTCTAATTGACTAAGAAAATATAAAATATGACTTTCACTTTATTATACAATTAAATATATGGTATTTGATTAAATAATCATCTGATAACTATTTTGGCTCATTATTGGGACGAACAAAGATATTTTAAAGTTGGGCAAATATTTTTCTTAATAATGTTATTTAATATAAAGCCCATAGATATTCGAGTTTTAGAGTTAAGAGAGCTTTAACTAACAGAGAAGCTCCCAAGAAAAACTCTATTCAATACTCTACCTTACAGAATATGTCTTTTTAAGATAGATAATGTAATTAAAAAAAGGCGTTAGGCATATATCTTGCAAATTCAAGGGTTCCAGCTAGAGGGCACGCCTATTTTAAGACGTTTAATTCATTATTATCTATAATATCTTTCTGTTGCCTCATATATTCCACTTATAGGGTACTAGATTTCTTTGCCTGGCAAAGAAAACGTCGGAATTTCCCAATAGTAAATTAAAAAAAAAAAAAAAAAATCATCAGAAGCAGCAGCAAAAACTTTGACGTTTTTCCGGGGGAAGAAAACTTTGGGCGCTTTGCTTTTAATGTCGATAAAAGTTTGCTGGGCGCTATGGTAATAATATTTTCCCCACTTCCACTCAAAATCCCAGCCCCAATCCCAGCCCCAGCCCGAGTAACAAGTCCTGCGGGCTGGGCTGTGCTGTGCTGTGTTTCACTTAATCTGTGGGATTGCTATTTTCAATAACGATTATTAGCCGCATCTAGCGAATGCGAGTGCGGCATCTCCCTCGGGCCGCTGCGAACTGTTTATTGAAATATTCAACATATTTAGCTCGGCCGGCACGGCGTTCAGAAAACTTAATTAAATATATTCAAAGCTGATTAATAACAAAATGAAAATCAAACATCACAAACTGACTGGCCCAGAAATTTTCCTCATTAATATTAACAACTTAATTAAAGCTTGCACCGAGAAAGAGAGAGTCCCCGCCGTACCGCAGCGAGTTGTCCACCGTCTGGGCCGATTATTTTTGCAATTATGCAAAGTAGCTGCTAGTTGGATCCTGCTGCCTGTCAATGCGTGCACAAAGTTTAATATTAATAAATTTTTAATCAAAAGCCCTTGTCGGGGCGTCAATCTGCGCGTGCCTGTGTGTGAAGTGGTTGCGGTGGCTCTTCCCCCTTGGTCCTAGAGCGCGGCGTCCTGGATCCTCTAACAGACCGCCTGCGGTGCAGGTGGCTTAACGGCAGCCAAGGCTAAGGGTAGGGAAAGCCTGTCAGTCAGCAAGTCTGTAAAGTGCGGTCAAATGAGCTGGTCAAGGCAATTAAGGCTGCGGAAATCAAATGGGATTACCGGGACTTAAGTAAAAGCCAGGAAAAAGTGTCAAGAAAATAAGGATATAGTGGAAATGTGTGTCAAGCTAAATGTCACTCAAAGAAAATAAGAATATGCTGAAAAATAATATAGTTTAATGAGGAATAGGTGAAAGAAAAAATATATAATAATAACTGTTTACTAGTTTAAGAAGGTATTTAAAATTATCCAACACATATAACAAGATCTACCTGACCCCTCTCCTTAAACATTATATTCACTGACTTTTCTTTTTTTTATCAATATAACAGAAACAGTACTTCCTGCTGAATATTTCCTGGCTTAAATACACAGTCAATACCGTCTCACCTCACATCGTTACGCCGCTAAAAACCGCCGCACTTCGCCAGTTGTTACTCGTTTATTTGCATGAGAAAGAAATCACGTCGCACACGTGGCCGACACACAAATCTTTGAGCCAAGTCGAGCCGTTCCACCTACATATAGTACTCACTCTTGGCAGGCACACACACACACCCATATTCATACACCTTTTTTATTTTCGTAAATTGTGCGCAAAAGCGTAAAATCATCTTTATAAAAGGGAGGTTCAGGCGGGCGTCTGTGTCGGTGTCTGCCTTTGAATCCTTGTCTACTTGCCCATCTTCAGAAGTGCGCTCACGTTGCCTCAAATGGCGTATCCTTTGAAGGAGTATCATCTCCCAAGTAGAGGCGACTGCAGAAAAAAATATATTCTCCGCGAAGAAGGGGCTTTCGCGAAAATGTCGCAACAGTTCGTATTAAGATTTTTGACCTCCCCCTCAATGGTATCAAGTTTCTTTAGTCATTGATAATTGCTGGCTCTTTTAGAGGTAAGATAAATTGGTATTACTTATTGAGAGTATATTTAAAATAACTTAATAAAATAGTTTGTAAAAAAATAAACTCTTATTCGGATTTAATAACTGTCAAGAAGCATAACTTGTAAATATCCCTTTTTAATTAATTTACAAATAAATTTCTTCGAGTTCAGTTTAAAGAAAATAGTATCTGGCTTTCTTAAGTCCCCCAAAGCCCCTCTAATAGATCGGACCATCTTTTTTTCTCTGACTAATTGATCGAGGAGTGCTGAAAGTGGCTGCCACACCCTAGGAAAGCCTGCAGGCTAGTTCATACATAATGCAGAAAAGCCCTGGCGATGGAAGATGCAGATGCAGCAGGCATTACCTGCTGCTCGTAAAGGGAAAGTGCTGGCAGAAAGCATGTCAAGTTGTGACACACATATATAAAATTTATGCCAGACTTTCCCTTCGCACGCACGGGCACATGGCTCATAAATTTGTATTGTGTGGCAAAGACGGCCCGGCCCGGCCTCCTCTCCCTTGGCTAACCAAAATAAATAAAACAACCAGAAAGGAAGCTAACTTCGGCACGCCGCAGTTCGTTTACCCTTGCAGATTGCAACTGGATTATAAAGAATCCATAATAATAACAATAATATACATATATAATTTATATTAAATTATCAAAGATTAGATTAAATTATTAAATATTTATTTTTTTTTCTGGTTGATTTATTTATCCATAAAATGTTTACAGTTTTTCAATTATAGTTTCAAATTTTCCTCCACATTTACCGATTGTTCCTTTACTTTAGTTGTCCGATTTTTGAAAAAATCTATTGTCGTCAGATTTTTGCAAAGTTCAAATTCTGAAATAATTTAATAATTTGATTCATATCGTAGTGAGAATATATAGAAGACTATCTGCATTTCTGCAGTTTCATTCAGATAGCTTGAAAACTGAGGGACGGACGGATGCTGATAAGAAATATATACTTCACTGCGTAGCAAGTATCTAACTAAAATTATAATATCCTGCAAGGTTATAAAAAGCCCTAGAACACTGAAAAGGATATACAGGATATCAAGGGAGAGAGGGATAGAGAGAGGCGGATGAAGAAATACACACAAAGTAATGAAGCAAAGTGCCTTTGCACGCCATTCAACGCAAAATCAACTGCAGTTGGAGTTTGCCCACTTTTCCTGCCTCTTCGTCCGGCGAAATAAATTCATTTCACTGCCTGGAAAAGCGCCGACTGACGTATGGACGTGGAAGTAAACGTGGACGGATGCCTTGGCCTAGACATGGTGCAGGAAGTGTTATTTAAATGCAGGATATTGTATGAGGAAATTTATTATCGTGCCACTGCCGCCGCTCCCGGGCTGACATTAAAGAAAATATTGAGATATATACGCTCAAAAGTAATTAAATGACAACGATTCGGAGCTATATATTTCCCAGACATTGTTGCAGAGGAATTCCCATTAAATTCGTTTAATTCATGGAATTTTTCACCACTGAAAACAGAGCTTTAATCTTTCAATTTGCAAGCAATGAGATCGCTCAGAGCTTAAATGTTTGATGGGGGCTTTGTGGTGTGTGGCATGCATCGGAAATCTCTCTTGATATACGAAATATTTAAACGAATTACAATTCCGACTAATGCCCGTCATGGCCAACATTTGCTTTCCAAATCAATCTTTGTTTTTCTTGCTCTAGCTGCATATTTCAATTTTTGAGATACCAAAATTTTAGCCAACTGACAAAAAACCAGAAATATGAAAAGATTTATACTCTAAAAATGACAAAAATCGTTAAGGATTTATGCAAACTATTGAAAAATGTTTAAACTGAAGCGTTTAAAGTATAAGTTTAATTTTAAAGATTTATTAGAGTTGTTAATTTTTGTCTGTGACCGAGGGTATTATCAACTTCGACCTTTGGATACTGTGGCAATGTTCTGTGTTTGCTTTTGGACAGTTTTTTATATTTTATTAGCAGATAAAAAATGCATTGAATGTTATGTATTGTACGCCCCGCTTACAGAACATGAAATAAGCTGGAATTTAAATATTTGCATACTTTCTATGTCGTTGCTTTTGCATTGTTTTACATAGAAAAAAAAGGGGGAAAGACAAATAGGAATGGCTGACAATGTGTTTCTCTGCCCAAGGGCTTTCGCTTGAATAATTCACCAAAAGCTGCCGGCAATTGAATATTAATGAGCAATTAACAGAGGACCCTCAACGGGGATTCTAACTAATAACTGCACCAACTAAGCCACGCTCAACACTGCGTATGCGTGATATTTATTACGCACTCCCAAAAGGGCCATAAAACACCAGCGAGCCAAAGAGTTAACCAAGGTGCCAACACACTCACACACACGAAATAAATTATTTGCAGCAGACTGATTGGCAAAAGCAATTGCAGCTGTGTGTGTGTGTGTGTGTGAGCGGGGAAAATGGAAATGAAAATGGGAAAATCGGAAACAAAACCGGGCAAGGAATTCAACTGAAGCTGTATACATATACACAGCTGCAACCACAAGAGAGTGTAGTGTGTGTGGGGGAAAAGGAGGGTGAATCGAGGGCGAAAGAAGAAAAAGCTTCAAGGCTGGCAGGCAGGAGCGAGTGAAAGGCCATTCAGGACATGGGAACAAGGCGCAAACACTCGACTCCAAAGATAGAGAAAAATGGCGCATGAAATGAAGCGGAAATGGTGCAAAAAGGAGTCTTCCACACACACAGACACTACACTACATTGTGGCGACCGGAAGTGGCACTGGAACAAGAAAGGATAGGGCGGTCGGGTAGCCACTTACAGAGCTGAACTAATATGTACATTAGTATCTTTTGAATGCATGCGAACAACTGATAAATGTCTGGTCTTGCATATCTGCCTCTGAGGTTGCCTCTGTGTGCCCCTGTGCCCGTGTAAGTTTGCGGTGAATGAAATCGAGCGTCGCATGAAAAATATATCCCATTTATTTTACTTTTTTAGTTTCGCCATCACCCCTCTTTTCCTATGCCCTAACAACGGCAAACAGCTGGCATTGGCAAGGGGCAAACAATGAGGCATCGCTTTTGGCTTGCTTTTGGAAAACTGCACTTTGATGGGCCCCACACACACTGGCACATGAATACCCCCACACCTCCTTCGTACACAAAAGCAGCATGCCCAACTATTGTGTCCTGTTCCATCGACGGGTTGACTGACAAGTTTTCCGGGAAAATAGCATTTACAAGTTTAAAATGGGTCTTATTTACTAAATAACACCATATTTTACATATAAATTTTAATTCAAGAATTCCTACAAAAAAATCAGAGTATTTGAATTCAAATAAGTCTTTTTTACCATTTAATCAAACTTAAACTATTTTATAAAATTATAATAATTATTAATGGAGTAAAACCTTAAATGATACACTTATAAAATTGTTTCCCTAATTAGAAAAAATAAAAATTAGTTTGCTTACGAATGGTATATTATTTATTGGACGATTTATTTATTTAGGACGATTATTTTAAACGGAGATTTTTCTTAAATCTAGAAAAGTCTAAAGGACAAAGCTCTTTGAATTTTCATTGCTCTTAAGACCCTGAATATGTATAATTGGCCGCAAATATATTGATAATTATTTTTTATTTAATGGATTGTTAAGGTATAATATATATAAAATTAAAAATAAGTTTAGACGTTAAGGAGACAACACGTAATGTGTTCAGCAATCTTGATTTTCTTAGGATTTAAATAACAGTCTTTTAAGGATAAGAAAGAATTTACAAAACATTATCTTTTACTTCATAAATATAGTAAACAAACTACGCTGAAGCTAAAAAGCTTTAAGTCATCATTTGACCTATGTTTCTTATGTATGTATCTTTTTAAACTCATAGCACTTTCTTGAAATGCATTTCGCCAACAACTTGATTCCCGCCCCTCGTTCTTTAGTTATTTGCTTGATTTATGACTTGGCACAGGGTAAACATCCAAGGCAGAAACAACTCAAAAAAGGAGAAAGAGAACTATTGCATAGATAGGCAATTCTCGTAATTGCTGCGATGCGGATACGAATGTGAATGCGAGTGCGACTGAAGCGGAGGAGGAGGTGGTCAGGATCTGAGTGCGGTGAACCAAAGTTGATTTATAGCCCAATGCGTCCTGCGCTGGTGGGCCGCAGCTTCAAAGGACACACTGCATAAATATGCGATAAACGCGACGGCTATAAAAAAACGAGTGACATTCTCTCACATACACACCCGTACGCACACACTCACTCACTCACACAGAGCACAGTTGGCATACACTTGCATAATGTATGCAGGCGACTCTCTGCCGGACAAGCTGCGAACCGCAACAAGTGCACTCACCACGGCCTGAGGGGGGAGACAGGTGCGACTGGGTGTGCATTTAAGCGACATGTGTCGTCTTCACACTCAACTGCACTTCAAACGAGCCCAGCGCAGCGCACGTTCCCGGGTCCTACAGCACACACTCCACTCGACCCACTAAGCGCTGAGTACAGTGGTAGATCGCTAAATCTATTAAACTATTGAATAATTAAATATATTTCAGAAGTAATGAAGGAAAAGGTCGATTTTTAACTAACCACAGAAATATTAAAGAACGTTTATCAAACTTTATTAATTTTAATTACTTTTGAAATTGTTAGAGATTTGGAATACATTATAACCATAAAACCATAAATTCTCCAGCGATTTTGATTTATTTATACTAATCTAGAGATTTAAAATGTTCTCATTTGCCAATTAAGAATGCCATTAGTGTTCTCTTTACCCTATTTTTTAATAAACTTTGAAATCAGAAGAATATTGAAATGACTTTCTTACCTATCTTAGAAATATATACATCTATACACCTCTTTATATATGTGTACCCCTGCTGCCCTTGAATATCGATTGATCAGTTTCCAATCAATCTTAGAATCCGGCTACCAACACGTAAGTCCCCCTGTAGTTCGCCTTGAACACTCATGGCTTGGCATCAACTTCCGCATTAAGTCGACTTTGAACTTGAAAACGTTAGTTACATGGCCACACAGTAGCTCGCCTTGTCACGCTTGCGTTGGCATTTGAAGGTTATTGTGGTCGGAACTTGCAGTTCAGGTGGCTGTGCAATAGGGCTCTTTTCCCAGGAATCCGGCTCAAAGGATTCAAAGGTAACACGAAAAAAAAATAATAAAATGTTCTCTATTCAGGCAAAGGATGGAAGCTTTTGCTTGTATGCAACCCAGACGCAGCTGCGAATTCATATTCGACAGACACAGGCTAAAGAAAGTGGCTGCTAATAAATTCAGGAATGTAAAAAAGAAAGTGGGTAAATGGCAAGGAAAATTTATGAAAAAAGCACATTAATGATTTCCTGGAAACTCATATGGGGATGAGATTTTAATGAGCAAAATATGTAGTTATAGTTTCCCAGTGAAAATTTAACTCCTTTCCTAGAAAAATTGTGGCTGTAAAACTGCTTCTGGGAAATTTAAAACACAAAACATGTTTAGGTTCGTGTATCTTTATGATATTTTAATAGTATTCACCATTTCATTTCCCCGCTGAATTTTTAATGTCATAATTAGCTGAACAAACACTGTGGTGCAGTCAGTGGAAAACGTATTCGTGGGAAACGTAACACACACATTTTCTAATAACTCTGCCTGCCTTTCCTATATAAACAACAACAGACAACAAAGTACTGTGCATAATTTAGAAGCACTCCGCACCTTATCTATGCGACAGTTGCCGTAGTACTATTTTTATTTCTTCTAGCTTAAGGCCAGTACAAATCATATCAGCAAGTTAGCCATAGAGTGCAAGGTACTGGGATCCTAGACTATAAACATGGTGGGCATTAAACATGCAACATTTTCGCATTGGGTTTTATGGCGCCGCAATGTGAACTATGCAGAAAAAGCAGAGACTCACACAGAGTCACAATTGAGGGAAAAATAATAGGAATTGTGTCAAAATATATAAATAATAGAAATTATTCTGGCTAAACCCATTAAGTTATCCTCAATTCATTCTAACTTACTATATAATTCCCTTTAATTATTACTAATTTTTTAACCTCCATCGTAACCCAACACATGTAACTACATGCGATGACATTTTTACCAAGCCCCAACTTGCCTTCCTTTTGCTCTCATTTTATGCGTTTTAAATTTATTTTACTGCCTCCTCTGTCGCAACATTGGGACACAGGACGAAGGGGACGGGCTAAAAAGGACATGCAGAAAGGGGGCGTAAGTGAGGGAGGGGGTCGTAAGGAGCCGCTAGCAATGGCGCCTGTCACACGCACGCAAAACTTCCGCCAGTCTCTTACATACACACGTATGCGTAAGAAAATTCCGTAAGTGTGTGTGTCTGTGTGTGTGTGTGTGAGAGAGTAGCTGTCCTGGAGCAAGAGAAAAAAAACAACAGAAAGAAAAAAAACAACGCTTGGCTTGCCTTCAGTCTTCATATTTATTTATCGTGCCAAGTGATTCCGTGTAATTGCTGAAATTGCGTTAAATTATTTAACAAGCGGGCGCAGCAGTGGCGATGGCAGCATTTCAAATTCATTTACACTTTACACACAATGCGGAAAGGAAATTGAATACAATAAATTTTGGGCAGGCAAAAATATATGCCGCAGAGCCACAGGAAATTATTTTCCAACGCAAAAATCAACAGCAGAAAGTAAATTTCAAGCATTTTTAAATATTCGTTGGCCCCTGGTTAGAGGTGTTGATTTATTATCTAATATTATTTTTATAGCTAAGAGGACTATACAATGATCTTAAATATAAAACTGATAAAGTTTAATACATTCGATTTAATCACACTTAAGTAATATTTCCTTACTATTTTTTTTATTTGCTTGCAGTGCAGATTGCTCCACAACAGGCCACCAATTGGGCAGCAGGCAATCGGATACAAAATTTACTTCAAGGATATGAAAATAGCACATAAAGTGAGCCATAAACACACGCCAGCAAGCAAAAAAGAGATTAAATAAACAGAAAAAAAGAGTACAAAGCAGCAGCGTTGTCGTGCAACAATCAACAGCACGAAAAAAAAACACTGCCACAAGAAAATCTAAAAAGAAACAAAACAGCAACAAACAAAAGAAAAGAGCACACTGAGAGGAACTGGAACTGGAATAGGAGGAAGTCGGAAAGAAGAAAAAGTGAAAGCCAAAAGCCGAAATTGTAAACGCTCCATGTAAACACTTGAAAGCTCGTTAGGATAATACATCCTGCCCGGCATAGAGCACACGCTGCTGCTAACACAGACACACACAAACACACACAGTGAGAGATAGGAGCCCAGGAAGCAGGCAAAAGTGTCGCCATGCGCCGCCCCGTCTGTCTGAGTGGCCGCCATCACATGAAACATAAAAAACAACAGCAACAACGGCACCACCTGAAGTCCCCACCCAATTACAACACACCTATACACACGTCATACGGGAGCCAGCAGCGGGCCATTGCCATTGCCACTGCCATCGCCGTTGCATAGTCGCGCTTCCGTTTCCGTCTACTCCTCATTTCCGCTGCGGCTGCAATTAAGCGAAGCGAAGCAACGCGGCGTTGGGCGAAGCATCCCCGAAAAAAAAGACAGCACCTCGAATATCCACAAAAATGGCGCACGAGACCAGCTTTAATGGTGGGTACACATGGCAGCTACACACATTACCCTCAGGTCATTGTTTTAAAACATTTTATTGCAGCGCAAAAGTTGCGCGAGTTTTTCTTGTTAAATTAAACGTTTGAATAGAAAAGAAGATTGTGGGGGAATAATATTAAATGTTTAATGCTATGTGTAGATTTATTTAAAGCTAATTAAAATGTTAGATAAGTTACAGAATGCTAAGTGCTTAAATGTTTTAAGAATATTAATACAAAGAACAAAATAATATTCGTATAATATTTTAGAATTAAATTATAAACATGTTTCAAATATTCAAGTAGAATTATTTTTGTAAGCTAAGATATTATAAACTAATTAAACTAATTTCCTATTTTCCTCTCCATTTAAGATGCCCTGGACTACATTTACATAGCAAACACCGTGAATGACAGGGCCTTTCTGATAGCCGAACCTCACCACGAGCTACAGAGCTCCGATAGCCAGAAAGAGGAGCAGGATCAGGACGAGTCCGATGCCGAGGAGAACCTAAAAGTCACCAAGGCTGTCGTTCAACTAGAGGACACCAACAATAACAGCAAGCGATACTATAGCTCCGGAAAGCGGCGTTCCCGCCTTAAGGGACCTCACTCCCAATCGGCACCAAAGCCTGCAGTGCAGGCCACTCTGCCAACCGAACCACCGAGCAACACCACCGGCTCGCCGCTGGCCACCGCCGCCTTGGCAGCAGCAGCGGCAAGTGCCTCCGTGGCGGCGGCGGCGGCCAGAATAACAGCCAAGGCGGCTCACAGGGCACTGACCAAGGCAGAGGGTTCACCGCCAGCCTTTCAGCTGATCGACATGGACAATAATTATACCAATGTGGCAGTGGGCCTGGGAGTGATGCTGCTCAACGACACGTTCCTTGATGGCAACGATTCGGGCCTGTTCGGCGAGATCATGATGACCAACAAGAGCGGGCAGCTGGATCTGGCCAATGGCAGTGCTGGCATTAATGTGACCACCAGCAAAGTGGCCGAGGATGACTTTACGCAGCTGCTGCGAATGGCAGTCACATCCGTGCTGCTGGGACTGATGATATTGGTCACCATAATTGGTGAGTATACACTGTAAGGAAGTCTACACTGGGGGAAGTGCTGTATTTAATTCAGAAAATATTTAAGGAGTAAATCATTTAAAACTAACGTTCTCAACAAACAAACGCTAGAAAAATAGTTATTGTTCGCGGAAAACAATTATATACAATTATAGAGAACATGTATTATACATGTACAGCCCTTTAAAGAATACTATAGACCGTCTCAAAAAAAAACTCAGTGAACTTCCAGCTTCAACTGTAAGCCAAAGACCAAACATAGACATAATTATTTCAGTCGCAGAACCGAGTCTCCTTCCCTAGCCCAACCCCGTCCAAAATAAATTCCTTGAATGCCAGCCTCAGGCACGCGCCTCCTTCAAATCCTTGGGGAATATAGCAAACAATTCAATATGGCGGAAAGAAAGAGGGGAGAGAAGGAGCCTCCCCCTGGGTGGCGCTTCAATTGTAGATAATAAAATACGCGTAACTGATATTTATGATACTGGGGCAGGGCATTTTATATTATTTATTATTGTTGTTAGTATGGCTCAGATGCTGAAGCAGCTCAGCTTCAGTTATTAATAAGGCAGCTCAATGACGAGGAACGGCAATGGAAATGGGAACAGGAATGAGATTCGAATGCAGAACGAGGCCAGGAACGGATCTCGCTTTTGTTGTTGGCTACATTCATTACACGCATTTAGCCATAAATCCGATGGCAAACAAACCAACATCCATCTAGGCAAAGACACCCCGCATTAAAATTGACAGTCAATCAATCAATCACAGTGTATTTGCCACCGCCTCCTTCCCCCCCCCCCCCCCCCCCCCCTCCTCCTCGTTATCCGCGAATGCCCTGAAACTTTATGTTCAAGTTGTAAAATCCAAACAAAATGTATAAAAATGAAGCAGAGCAGTGGGCTGAAATTGATTTCATTAATTTAAGTAGATTTCATTTCATTTCATTTCGCTTAAAACGGGCACAAAAGTCAAGAGGCAAATAAAAATAACGAAGACGAGAGCTGCAAAGTATGCTACGATTCTCAGCGCTGCCTTTTTCTCCCCGGACCCCCGGCAGCCATTCACATGTCTCGCTTGCTTTCACTTGTTTTCATTTCTGATTTCCTACTAATTTGTGTTTATTTAGTTTTTCTTTCTTCCGTTTGCGTTTCCTTTCCCTTCTCCCCCTTTCTCCGCCTTTAGTTTTCCTTTTCTTCGCTTGTCTCGCTTTTGAACTTTTGCAGGTTTCGTCAGCGTCGGCAGCAGCATTTAGCATTTAAAAAGAAAATGCTAATGAGTTTAATGCTAATTTTAGCTAGATTGCTTCACGCTTTCGGTCACTCAGCGGCATCAGCGGAACAAAATAAGAATAAGAAGAAAGGAAGCTAACTTCGGCACGACGAAGTTTGTATACCCCTTCAGATGGCAATTGAATCATTAATTATATATCCATATCTAATATAATATGAATTACATTCATATTCATACTATTTTTACAGTTTTAAATACGTTTGAAGTTTTTTGGCTTTATAGTTTTACATTTTCTTCAATATTTACCTACCGTTCCTGTGTAATCTAAATGATATAGTCTTCAGATTTGTATACCCTTGCAGGGTAATTTCAGTCAGAAGTTTGCAACGCAGTGAAGAAGTCAACTCCGCCCAATAATGTATTCATATTTTCTGGATCAGCATCAACAGCCGAGTCGATCTAGCCATATATATAAAAGTAGTTTATATTATATTATTATTACTATTGGGATAGATTATAATTTATACAATTGGAATCTTCAGCGTGCCGAAGTTAGCTTCCTTTCTTGTTTGAAATTAAAAATAATAATATTAAAAACTTTTGTCTCAAAGTAGATGAAAAAATGCAAAAAACTAACAAAGTTATATTTTTATACCGATGCAGGGTATTGTATGCAACGCAGTGAAGCAGCTATTTCGGAAACTCTGTAGTATATTCTTGATCCGCATCAACTGCCGAGTCGATCTAGCTATAACCGTCTGTCTTTAAAATATACAAATTTAATTTAGGCATATTTGTGACTTACTTATGAATCGCATTTAAGCTGATTAATGCCGACTGGCAGTGGGTTATGATTAAGAATTTACTGGGTTAAGGGCAGTTTAAAATATCTTAAATTGTTATTTCTTGCCTTTTTTTAGCTGACAAAATATTAAAGATTAATTTTAATTTTAGTTTTAGATTAAGCAATTTTAAAAATAATTCTCCCAAAACAAGTCGTTTTAGTTGTTTTATATACATTTTGATAGCTATAAAAAAAAAAATAGGTTCACAGAAAAACAGTTTCAAAAAACAGTCGCGAGCTTGGCATTTGTAGAGCAACCCCCGTGAAGAAGAGGACACTGCACGGAACTCAAAACGCAAACAGCTGGCGGCAGGCATGGGGCTTGTCTACTTGCCTTCACTTTGACACTCAAGTATCTAATTGCATGTGTGTCTCCAAGTCCAGGCAGGCTATGTGTGGATGTGTGAGTGTGTCGACTGTCGGCGATTCAATGCCACAAATTGCATGTCTCACACCTGTAGTGGCTGGCTTTCTTTTGCCGCCTCAAGAGGGCCACAAGTAGTGGCAGTGACAGGTGGAGAACCCAGAGAAAAAAAGTCAAACAAATTCGCTCTCCGTCCTGGCAGACATCAAAGATGATTTCACACCCTACCAAAAAAAATAAAAACCAAAAAAAAAAAGAAAAGAAAAAACATCCCAACCTGATCCTGCAACTTTTGGCGAAAGTTTACGACAGCGCGATTAGCTCATGTCGTTTATTTTGGTTTTCTGTAAACTTTGCCTTTGTCTTTGGCTTTGTGTGGAAACTGCCACTGCCACTGCCACTGTCACTGCTACTGCAGGCAGAATTGCAACAGTGCAATCCCTTGCCAGCAAGACAAGCTTAATAAGATTCCCATTTCATTTAGGGTCACGGCTCTCTTACTCTCTCCGGTCCACAGAAGTTTGCCAATTCCTCGCAAAAAACTTTATCCGTTCCGCTGCGGTTTCTTCTTTCGCTTTTCGTCATCAGATGCAGCCCGAGTTCAAATTGAATTCCAAACCTTTCTCTCTCAAGTCAATTTACGTAATTAGGCTGCTGAAAGCTATATACTATATACACACCACACACACTTAGACCCAAGTCAAGTTCCACGTTTGATTAAGTTTTCTTGGCTCTCCTACGGTCATTGCAGGCAACGTCTTCGTCATTGCGGCCATTATCCTGGAGCGAAATCTGCAGAACGTAGCCAACTATCTGGTGGCCTCCCTGGCCGTGGCCGATCTCTTTGTGGCCTGCCTGGTGATGCCCCTGGGCGCCGTCTACGAGGTGAGTTTTTCAGGTGCTCAAAAGCTCTAGAAATGCAGGGTTAATTTTAAAATATCTTTAAGCACTAACAGTTTTTTAAGCAAAGCAAACGGTGAGATTACAAACTGAGTTTAAGTCAAATTAAGAGCTCTAGCGCCTGTACCTTTTAAAAATCAACTCTATAAAGAAATGCAAAATGGCCAATACCATTTTCCCTATGTACATAAGAAAATAATTTGAGTAAAAGCTAGTATTCAAAGGTCTCATCTCCCTTTCTGTGACCCTGGGTAATTGAGTAATTCCATTTACTTTTAGAAGCTTATCAAAACCCATTAGCAACCATTTCTGCTGTAGACCCGATTAGAAACCCCCCCAGTGGCGACTTCGGCGTCATGGGTAATTACAGGTGATAGGCACTAGAGCAGAACCGTTTTTTCCTCAAATGCTCCTGGTAGTAACGAAAGCCCCGCTAGTTGGGCGATCGGATCACGTTAACCCAGCTGTCGTTCAGGGAAATGAAGTTCCTGAAAACCATGTACTCACCCAACACATCGATCAGAACGGTGCAATCCTGTGTCATTATTCGAAGACCACTGGCCCGCAACGATTCCGCATCCGTGATAGGCTTATAATAGACGCCATTGGTTAAGACGCTGCTGAATGTAGAAGAATACGTGCTGAAGAGGACTTCCACGACCAGCATGCAGTAGACCTCGGTCATTTCCGCCAGAGGCAATCGCTGCAGCTGACCGCCGGGCAGGAGGATCCCCAGGCTAAAGCAAATGGTTCTGAAGAACGAGTCCTGCAATGATCAAAATGATCATTGAAACTGTGTAGTACTCGGTACTGGGCGACCTGGCCTGGCTGGAATATCTGATGAACGGAACCTTTCTGCTAAACAGAAGGCGTTCTCTATAGGAATGGCCACCACTTCCACACTCCTATTTGTAGGGACCTCGATGATCTAATAGTTTCTAACTAACCAAAAAATAGTTGAAGGATTGCTGGCAACTTACACAAGACACCTTGAGCCATGTCTTCGCAGGACATTCTCAAAGCTGTTCTTTTAAGTAAGCATTGTGAGGGGAGCTCCCGCATCTCTTCCATGGTCAATACTCGACTGGCTTTGCGAAGTGAAATGACAGACTGCCATCAGAGAGCTCTGTGACGTTAAGAGCAGCGAGAGTTGGATCAAGATAACTTAACAAGAAGATAACTATATTTTTAGCAACTGGATAGCGATGATTAAGAGGTCCTTTCCTCGATCTAACTGAATATATGGGCACCGAGAAATGCTCCATCAGACGCTGCTCGAATAAGGGTCACAGATCAAAGGCTTCCTTGTAGGTGGTAAAGCAGTGGAAGTAATGGTAATTAATTGTTAATTGAATAGATAGGAAGACGGTTGCTATATCCTGCTTCAGGTGCTCATATATTTCCACATGCTCCTGGGTATCTGCATCTGGCTGCTGACCAGGATGAGGCTGAGGAGGTGCCAGGTCCGTAGGTGGTAACGACTCCACATGGCTGCTGCTCCTTTTTGACTGTGACCCTTTGACTCAACACTTGAACATTTATGCTTGGGAATCCTTGTTTGCTTTGTTATTAGAGGCCATTACATTTTACACCGCCGCTGGGGCGGGCCTCCGCATTGAGCATCAAATTTAATAAGCCATCATTAACTTTTATTGTCTATATTTGAGCTACCAACTTTACTACACTATTTTGGCCAATTTTCCGCTTGCAGATCAGCCAGGGCTGGATACTTGGGCCGGAACTGTGCGACATTTGGACCTCCTGCGATGTCCTCTGCTGCACGGCCTCGATTTTGCATCTGGTGGCCATAGCCGTGGATCGGTAAGTAATTACTTAGCACTCGAAGTCGTTGATAAATTACTTGTACCATGTCTAAGACAAACCCCAAGCTGTGCGGCTGTTGCCTAGTAAATATATATGTATAATATTTATATATAGTTCATGCTGGGAAAACATGACAAATAGACGAATCAATCAATCAAGTTTTTAACATGTCAAATCTTTTTACAAATCCAGCAATGCACGCAGAAAAAAACATGTATAGAATAGGCAGATAGCTTGTAAACATTTCAGGCCGCCCAGCCAAAAACTGGGGTGTGTCCTGCCCACCTCAAGGATATGTGTGTTTGTTCTTTTTATAGACACTCCAGGATACTTGCGAGTCCTCTTGCAGTTATATATCAGTTTAAAATACATATATTCTACCCACACACATGTACACACATACAGGAGCTTGGCTGGCTGCATGCCATCAATCAATTTGTAGCAAACATTTCAATCAATCGATTAAAAAAAAGAACGCAAAACGGCAAATATAGCAAAGTTGGCGCCGCGGGATATGGGAAAATGGGAGCCCTGAACACCTTGTTTGGAAAACGAATTGCATTATTTAACTGGCAAAAACGAAAGTTCACTTGTCGATACGAATGTCAATGTTATTTTCAAGCATTCCGAACGCCGGCTAATTTTTGTGCACTTGCCGCCAATGACAATGGGGAGCAAATTGGTTGCCATGACAGCGGCGTGGCAAATGCCAGCGAAACGTAATGCACACCACCCACCCCGAGCCCTGTTTGGTTGGTCCTGGCGTGGCTTGAGCTGGCTGGCAGTTTTATGGCCACTTAGCTGCAAGATTGGCGCAATTTTCCAATCGGCCCGCACATTTCGTATACGTAATGCATTTCGTTCCTGCTTACCCACAGGGGCCATGACACTTTTGCCTGTTTTGTGTGCCGGCTTGTGTGTGGTGTTACATGAACACACTCAAATGCAAGGGCCAGGACCTTCCTCGCCTGCGCAGTGTTGTAATTTCCCGAAAATGTTTGGTAATATAATTTTATTAGGAAACTGAAAACTGGCAACTGGGCTTCCCAGCTGAAATTATATGGCCGCATTAATTGGCTAAGCAGGTGCAGGTCGATGCGGGGACCAATTATTTGGTAGTTTCAATTAGACCGAACAGTTGAGCTATAAATAATGCCAATCGATTTCTTAGCCCCGCTGCAACGTGGCGTATACGCAATATGCGGGTGGCCGCAGCTCATTAAAAGGTCACCGCATAAATACACAGAGGAAATAAACAAGGACAAACCCTATTCGGGTGGGTGTAAGGAATGGGCTTTAAGAGTTTTTTTGAAGATGTACTTGGAATTTAAGGGGACAAACTAATGATCTTACAAATGACAATAAGAAAGGACACTAACTTCGGCACACTGGAGTTTGTATACCCTTGCAGTTTGCAATTGGATCATTAATAATCTATCCATATCTTACACAATATGAATTACTTTCATATTCATATAATTTTTACAGTTTTACTTTTTGTATTCAAAGTTTTAAATTATTTACATTTACAGTTATTCATTTCCCTCTACATTTATCAATCGTTCAAATGACACCTATGCCATATAGTCGTCCGATTTTTATGACAGTTAAACGATGTAGTGTACCTTGGCCTGTCTTAAGACACGTCCAGAACTGTTTCGAAAAAGATTTGTATTGTTTTATCGCTCCAAAGAATAGACGATCGGAAGTCTGAACTAAAATAAATTGAATTTTATTATTAAGTTTACTATCATCATGCGCATGTACCTATTTTGCCAGAAGCCTATATACGACTATCAGCAAAGTTTCAATCAGAAAGCTTCTTAAGGTAAAATAAAATAAAATTCGAGCTTAAGAAGGCCCGGTATACTTTTAAGGTAAGGTATAATTCTATTTGAAAAAATACCCGCTAAATTTCCGCTATGATGTGGCTGTCAATTGGCAAATTGAAGCGCATGGCTCCGCAAATTGCCTGTCAATAAGAAAAGCCAAGTGATGCTTAGATTTCGCATGCATATCAATCAGCCGAAGCCCCGGCTTTTGGGCCATTCCCTGTAGAACAGAGACAAGGCAGGGCTCAGCTATTGGCACCTCTCTCGCAAATGCCACTCGCCTGTCAGCCGGACAACCAGAAAGAAAATGCCCAAGTCCCACTTCACATTATGATTGTTTTTGAAGGAGAAGGGGAAGCAGGAGGATGAGGGCATCTCGAACTGGGACGATGGACCAATGCTCCAATGCTCGCAACGAGTATGCAAATGACAAGGCATGACAGCAGCGATGGTGATTTGCCGGATGCCACATCATCGTCATGATAAAAGGCCTCAGGTCCGGAGTCTTTCTAAAGCCAGGGCATCAGGAGGGCGGAGGGCAAAACAATTACCAAGAGAGGTCTTAGGGGCACATTTTATTTGTTAGTTGTCACTAGATATTTAAAATGGAAAGTCTTTGTTTTATCACCGAGAGTGAAATGAAAATTAATGTGCTTTTAAGCAAGCAGGCGGAAGCTGGAGCTGGCCCTGCCGCTGGATCCGTAGCCGGAGATAGGAGCGTAGTGCATTAATAAATTAAGTTTGTCAAATGGTCTCCCTTTCCTGCCCCGACTCCCTTGTGTTTTTTGCCCCGAAACTGTGCCGGAATGATAAATAGTTGCCGACATTCGACTACAATAATATTTGCAAGTATTTGCCGTTAGGGCCGTTAGCCAAATCGTTGATAATGCGAGAGAGATGCTGCGGGGGGGGGGGAGGTAGGGGACCTAGGTTACCATTTTCCGAGTTCATTTTCCATGTCAGTAATTTTTAAGCAATTAAGACAAAGTGCCAACAGTATTTACGGGGGGCCGTGGGCGCTGGCGAAGGTTGGCAAAAAAAAAAAACAAGAACACGGAAAAAGGAAAAGCGGGGAGCAAGTGAACTGAACAGCAATGCCAGAGGCTTTCTTCTTTACTATTTGCCCGCACAATAAAGCCTATACACAGAGGAAAAATAGAGCCATAGAATGAGAGTTTGGTATAAAAAACAAAAAAGGAAGCAAACTTCGGAACGCCAAAGTTAGTATACCTTTGCAGATTTGCATTAGATAATTCATAACTTATTCATATCTAACATAATATGAAATACTTTCATATTCATATTATTTTTCAGATTTACATATTTTTTACATATAAAGAAAAATGTAATTTTCTTCCACATTTACCGACCGTCCCTATGGAGCTAAATAGTCATCCGATTTCTATGAAATTAAAAATGAAGTTTTGAAATATCATAAAATGTCCATGTTAATAACTTACCAAGCCATAATTTTTTCTACAAATTTCCCAACCGTTCCTATGGCAGCCTTATGATAAAGTAGTCCGATTTTTATAAAATTAAATTCAAAATTTTGAAATAGTATAAAAACCCTACATCCCATAGAAGATAAAGATATGTCAAAGAATTGTGAAGTTATACTTTTTTTTTAATTTTCGCATATAGAAGACCATCTGCAAAGTTTCATTTGGTTAGCTTTAATACAGCAAGAAACAAGACAGACGGATAGAAGGACAGACAGCGGTCATGGCTAGATCGACTCGGCTGGAGGAAAACCTGACCAAAATGGAAACCTTTTATAAAATTTCACATATCCTACCAAATACTGACGATTTTAGTTCAGTGTAATAAAACAGAACGGAAAACTGTAGAGGCCGCACCGACAAATGGCGCCTGGACATTAATCTTCATGGCACTGACCCAACGCTTCGGCTGATTCTGTCGAATTCTGTTTGCTGACCGCCGGAATATATGCACATATAGAACAGGCCCGGGAACACAAACACATACACGCTCAACTCGAGCTTGGATGTGCATAAATTTCATGGTCTGCATGCTGCTGACGTCATTATTAGTGGCAGCACACGAGACCAAATACAACGGCCGCCGCCGTCGAACCGCACAGAATGATAAATGCCTCGCGGCTTTGCGTTCCATGCGATGGCCATTTAAACCATTTAAATGCCAAGTTTTTGCCGAGCCAAGAGGCATCGCTCCTCCCAATTTCCTTCCCCTCGAATCCAGATCATGGGTTTATCCTGATTGCTGACTGCTAACCGCATTGACCAACAGTTTGTCGGCCATATAACGCCCGTGCTCATGTTACCCGCGTGCATCGCTGCCCTTGTTCTCCTTGCTGTAGGTGCTGCTGATGCAGCCTTTGTTGTTGTTGACACATTTATGACATATTCAATTAAATTTCAATTTAGCACTTAAAACGTAATTACATGTTCATATTCGTTGCCCCATCATTGAAGCTCAGATGCTTACTGGCTATCCTCGTATTTACTATTATTGTTGTTGCTACTTTAACCGCAACTACAGAAGAACAAAAATAATAACAGCTAGCAGGAAAAACAACTGAAACTGCGACCACTGTGGCCCCAATGTGCTGTGTGCCGTGTGTAATTGTAATTGCTGTTGTCACACAATTTTTTTTAGTATTTTTTTTAACAGTGACAGAAACAATTGCAATAATGGAAGCAATATAAAAAAATTTTACAAAATAAAACCGACGAATTTTGCCAATTTACAAATGTTACAATAACTCAAACACAATTGAGTGAACATAAAAACAGGAAATTAAATACTGGATATACATATATCGTGTTATTATTTAAGGGTTTATACTTAAAAATTAATAGAATATATAAACTATTTTTAAAGTATTTACATTTGTCAAAAAACATGATATTAGTGTAATGCATTATAAAATACTTTAAAATGCTTTAAATATATCTAATACAAATTTTAAACCTTTAATTTTCCACTAAATAATACATTGTAAAATATAAAGGTAATTTGTTTAATTTGTACTTAAACGAAAACATTTGCTAACTTTAAATTGAACAGTTAAGCAGTTTACGCTTCCTCTAAATTGAAACTTTTAATTTCAATTTAATTAATTTAATTTTTCGTCTAATATTTTAATTCACTTGACGCAAATGGGAAAACTTTTTGAAGCGACTGTGCCACGCTCGGCCGAGTGCAAAGTGCACATTGTACTTATTTTACATAATTTTCATGCTGTCGCGATGCGTTTTAGGCAATGTCTGGCCCGCTAACCGTTTTAGCCAACCTCTAACCCATCTTTGAAAACCTAAGCCCTAGACCCCTGTAAAAACACATTTCCGCAAGGGAGCATAGGAGGGCATAAAGTGGGGCCACTTTTGCAATTGCACAAATGTTTAAACAATTTTTTGGGGCAGCTGGCAGCAGGATGTGAAACGAACAAGCTAAGCTGGCAGATAAGGGATTGGGTCAGTACAAAAGCATAACCTTAATTAAAGTCACAGTTAAACAAACACATTTAACAGTATAATAGGTTTTTCCCGTCACATACGGTACATGGGTATAATACACATACATATATGTATAAAGATATTCGCTTCATTTGCTTAACGCATTTGATGTGTGTAATGTGCATTGGGCTGTGAGTTGCTCTCTGTTTTCAAATGTTTAATGAGACAAAGTAGCAAGCAGACGACGAGCTTCAAATGGCAATAACAGAAGGTGGCTGAAAACCAAGGCAAACAAACAGCGGCAAGGCAGCCGAGCAATAAAACCGGATATGCTACTAAGACATTTATGTTATCTTAATGCTTCCTACACTAAAATCCAGCTACGCACACTGAAAAAAGAAAAAAATAATGATAAATAATAATATTTAACAAGAAAGACGCCTCGGGACGCCGAATGGACATGACTAGATCGACTCGGCTCGACAGAAATATATATATATATTCAGTGCGTTGCAAACTTCTGACTGAAATTATAATATCCTGCAAGGGTATAAAAAGTTAAAACTTTGTCAGTATTCAACACATGTTATTTTACTTTCAGATACAAGAATTTTATATTATTTCAAAATTACATTTTTAATTTCATAAAAATCGGACGACTATATATATTAAAGATCGGTAAATGTGGTAAATTGCTTTTTACTTTACATGCACAAATTGTAAAAGAAGGTAAAACTATATAAATAAAATAAAATATAATGAAAATAATTCATATTATATTATATAGGGATAGATTATAATTGATCTAATTGCTATCTGCAAGGGTATAGAAACTTCGACGCACCGAAGTTAGCTTCCTTTCTTGTTTTAAAGTACCTACACTAATTAAGATACATTAATTTTGTTAATAAGGCTGATTTTATGGAATAGAACAGAAGTAGGTTTAGTATATGTTTACTTATGTCTTAAATAACTTTTTTTTTTTTTTTTTAATCACAGAAAATAAATCTTTTAACTAATAAAAACAAACTAAAAATCAAACCCCTAAAGCAAGCCATTTTTATTTTCTGTGCATTTGTTTTATGTATGTGTTTCAATACGCACACACATAGAACGTAATAGTAACAACGATATCTCCATTGAGGTGTTTGTTACGTTTAAAGCTGGCCACTCTCTCTATTTCCTCCCTACCCCGGCCCAACATTCCCTGATGAACTCTGTGCCAGTCAGAGAAGCAAGTTCATAAAACAAACAAACTGGTATGACTTTAAGTGCTGTTTGGATGTGTGTGTGTATCTGTCTGTTTGTAAATTACGGGCTTATTCAATCTCGATTAGCCCGAGCTTGACATAATTGTAATGATTTATGCATTTAAGTGGCAACATCACAAAATGCCTCAATCAATAATATCCTAGTGCCTATGTGTGCATGGGTTCTGAGGAAACCTTAATTATGACCGAAATATACCATTCAACGATGTCCTGCGAGTATAGTTGATTGTCTGCTCAAATATCAACATATATATTACATATTACACATTACATTTCTCCTTCTATCATTAAAAGCCAAACTTATCGAAACGTTTTAGTAACATTTTCTCAATGTAGTCGATTCTGCATCCCGGTATTGGTCAAGTTTTCTAATGAAATGTCAAAGCAATTAAAACGCTGCCAGTAAAACCGCAGCAGCAGAGAGTGTCTTTAACAATTCTATGAATATTTCCATTTCACCTGGCAGGCCAGGTATTGCAGGGTAGGGATTGCAACACAAAGAAAAAATATGTAGAAATATAATGTACCAAATTTTGAGAAAGATCTGACTCTCAAAATATTTAATATTTAAATATAAACACATTTAAAAGCTAAGACATAAATAAATCTGAATAACTTTTCCCATGAATCAAAGATATATGTGTTGCTTGATTCAAAAAATTTCTTGAATTTTGTTTGATCAGTGTATAGACCGAAACAGAACCCTCCCCCCAGCTGCAGACCGCAGCCAAGATGAATTACAATTCTATATCTGTCACAGAGTGCGGCTAACCCCAAAAAAGTGCGTAATTTCAATTTGGCCAAGTTTATTTCGTTCGTTTTAGCCTGTTTCGTAGGGCATAAATCAAAATAATGGTGCTGCCCCTGGGATGGATGATTAATCAGAGTGCGAAGAGAAAATTGAATTTGGAATAAATCAAATGAAATGGAAGGCAAAAGGAACTCAGTTTAAGGCGTGACCAATGAGATACATTAAAATTTGGCCGGTTTAAATTAAAGGTATAAAGAACCGCTAAGTTTTATGTGCAACACTGAGGAAACTACAAGAGTTTTCCACTGCCCAATGGAAAATTACTTTCTCTGTTGCATTAAAAAGTTTGCGGGGCTCCCTATTAAGCCATAAGTAACAGTGTTTGCATTTATTTTTAAGTTTAGCCCAGTTTTGCCGTGTTAGCCATGTGATTAATGGTCGGTTTTTGCGGCGCTTCTCCTCCAACCGCGCGCATCGGAAAACTTTTGTGCCCCGAAAAACCACAAGGACAAAGCCCGTGGAACCGGGCGAAAACTCTACGGCAAATAGCCAAGCAGTGCAGAGGCCAGCAAGCCAAGCCAAAGAGTCAGCCAGCGAGCTGGTTAATTCATTGTTGCCCCCTTGAACACGAAATTCCATTGAATCCCAGCTATACCGCCTTGATCCCCGAAGGAAACATGAAAATCCACTTTGTCGGGACTTTTTGTCTTTTCTTAGGCTTGGGATAGAGCTCGGGGAAATTATTTTCTAATTAAAGATTTTGTTTATCTGAAAGAGAGCTTCCCGACTTCCCTAGTTGCGGAGGCTACATGCAACGTTAAACATGCAAATCGATGCATTATAACTAAGTGGCCTGGGAGGTCCTGCTGTGTCGTTCACAATTATGCAAAACGTTAGAATATGTAAAAAGCCATAATGGATTGTATTTAGCGTAATCGACCGAAACGATGACTCGAACTAAGCGGGTGAGTCAAGTGTAGTTGTAAGCACTTTAACCTGTTTCAAGCACATTTTTGGTTAATTTGTGTTTTAGAATAACGATTTGCAATGAATGTGTAAATAATTTACAGTGTACCCTATAAATTATAGAAACTCAAAAGCCAAAGGAAGCTATCTTCGGCACGCCGAAGTTTGTATACCCAGATTGCAGATTGCCCCTGAAAAATTCATAAATTATCCATACCTAACAAAATATGAAATTAGTTTACATTCAAATTATTTTTAGTTTTACTTTTTTTTTAATTTCTCTTCATTTACAGATTTTCCTTCACATTTCGCAATTTTTTATGTGGTAGCTAAGCAGTATAGTTGACCAATTTTTATGAAATTAAAAACAAAATTCGATAATAATACAAAATGCTCATATCTCTGAGTACATGGAGATATTTTGAAAGCTGGCAAATATATAATTTGTTTTATTAATTCCTCGTTCGTTCCTATATGAAATAGTCCTTTGATTTTCATAAAATTAAATCCGAAAATCTGAAATAATATAAAAATCTCACATCCCAGAGTAGATGAAAATATGTTGAAAAATAGTGAATCTAAATTTTTTTCTAAAATATTTGGATCCTTCCTATGACAGCTATATGATATAGTAGTCCGATTTTTATTAAACTAAATCCGAAATTCTAAAATATATTTCAAAGCTTATAATCGTGGGTAAAACTAAAAATATAATACCCTGCAAGGGTATAAAAGGAAGAGTTTAAGAACTTGTTTGTTATACTCATAAAGAGTATTATAATTTTAGCCAGAAGTTTGCAACGCAGTGAAGCAGGCATTTCCGGCACTATAAAATATTTAAATATAGAGAAAAATCTACAACTGTAAATGTAAAACATGTAAAAGCAAGCAAGCTGTAAAAATATTTTGAATATGAAAGTATATACCTATTTAATTTATATTATATTGGATATGTATATATTATTAATGATCCAATTGCAAGGGTATACCAATTTCGGTATGCCGAAATTAGTTTATTTACTTGCTTTTATTATTCGGTAAAAAAAAAAAGTAAACTTATATTTAATATTTATCTTAGTTTTATGCCCGAAATCAAAAAAACTAGGGCCAGGAAGTCCTAGCTCTATGATACAATCAATGATTTACTGGGTATTTTATATTGAGGTCTGAGACGAAATGCAGTGCAATGTAAACGCAAACGCAAATATGAATGACTCGCAGGAAGCACCACAGCAGGGCAGCCAGACAGTAATCAGTACACTTGGATGCACCCCACAAGGAAAACAAGGATTCTTCTCCTTTTCGGTGGAGCATCAGCCAGCCGCCAGCAGTCAACAGACTTCGTCCGTCTTTTGTTTTCAGCTTGTAATTTACATAAGTTTTTCATGTGCCCATAATCGTCCTTTGTCTGTGCGTGTATGTGAGTCGTAAATTACAATTGCTGGCCTCCCATTGGGGCACGCATAGGTTACGCACACTACACACGAATACAGGAGAGGCCAGAAAAATAGAACTCTAAGAAAGAAAAACTTGAAAGCTTAAGAAAATTCTTTAAAAAGATTTCAAAAGGAACATTAAAGCGTTTATTAAAAATTTTTTTTGTGAGTTCTTTTTTTGCACATTTTAAAAACAAAAAATTTAAAGAAATATTATAAATATATAATTTAAAAGTATAATATTAAGATTTTCTTTTAAATGTTTCTGTACCATTAGCATATTTTAAATTCCTTTTTAGCAACTATTGCCTAAAACAAAAACTCCCCAGTTCAGTGTTCTATTCATCCCACCGGCATAGTACACCATATATCCATGAAAAAAGAGCCCTGTAATCAAAAAAAAGACGCATCCTGCACCAGCTGTGCGGCAACTAGAAAACTTTTACCAGCAAAACAACAGCACACAATGTTTTATGGATAATTCTTCTGTTGTATATATTAAAAAAATAAACTAAAACTCCGGCTGCTGCAAGTATATATATTTATGTATGGGAAATTACCCAACCAAAACGGGAAAATATATAACAGCGTACATAAAGTACATATTTCAATAAGAACAGGAACACTTTGGCCTCTGTAGTATTAGACTCTGTATTAAGACACAAAAAGAGAACTTGAAGAGTAATGCCGGTTGCAAGGATAGCGATTCCAATTCCAACTTATAAACGAGTAATAGTATATTGAAGACTATCTGTAGTCTCATTTAGATCGCTTCAAAACTAAGGGACTGTTCGCGTATAATGAGACAGACGCACATGGCTAGATCGACTTGACTGTTGATGCTAATCAAAAATATATATACTTTATAGGGTCGAAAATGCCTCCTTCACTGCGTTGCTAACTTCTGACTAAAATTGTAATACCCTGCCATGGTATAAAAAGCAAAGGGAAAAAATTTACTGGACACCTTTGCTCATAATAAATATAATTAAGTACGATATTTCATTTCAGTAATTAAACTATTGAAAATAAATGGTTTATTCACAAAAAAAGTTGATTGAAAGGCAATCACTTGACACGTTGCCACATTTTCACATTAAATGCCAATTATGGTAAAGAAAATGCACACTTTCCACATGAAACAACTGACAGTGCTCATTAAGTCAACGAGTTTACGAGTTTTACAGGTTTTGCATGGCTAATTTTGTATATAAAACATGTTTAAATAAATAAATGAAGGTCTTAAATAAAATCATTTTGGCTGTAGGTTAATTTAATAATGTTGTTTGATACTATATATACCCAAAAATTGCAAATGTACGGAGACTAAACGCGATTGATCTTGATCTGTACATTGCTAATTCGCAAGCGAAAACCCACACAGATGCCACAGGGCATAGAAGAAAAAACAAACACAAAACAAAACTATTACCAGGCCACACACAGGTAAGCCAAACAAGTTGTTCCGCTTCTCAAAAATGAGGAGCTGTCGCAGGTGATAATGTTTCTTATCTTGGTGTTTTTATTTCCCGCTCAACACTGAGCAGATTTCGAATGTAAAGCAATCGATTAGCTGAGGTCAAACAACGGGGAGCAAATAAAAGGAAAAAGAAAGCAAAATAAAGCCATACAGCATAAAAAGCAAACAGCAGGCATCAAATATGCATTGAAATGGGAGAAATGTGAAGCCATCCGATGAGTAAATAAATATTGACTGTCACCCACTTGACAATATATATAAAATTTCAATTAATTATGGAACAGATCAAAAAGCGCGGGACCAGCCTTTTGTTCTAAATGGATTTATATTAATAACTTTTTGTGTGAGGATAAAATGCATCAAGCGGATTTTGCCTTTAAAATTAATAAAACACAATGAATTTGGAAGCGGAAAGCTGATTTCGAAAACAATATTAATTATTAACTTTTAGAAGATTGAAAGCTATCGTCATACTTACTATCTGTAATCCTTTTTGGGTATGGTTTTTATTTAGACCATATAATTAGGAACAAAGTCTTTTGTATAGTTATGTACAAAAATGTCTATATTATCCTCAAAATATACTCCTCTTTGCACATTTTTCTATATAATTATACTCGGTACTGATAGGGTGAAAGGGAATATGGACTGTTCTATTTTGAAAATTTGAGTAGAATTGGATGAGTTACATTAAAGTTATTCCGATACTGTGCAACATAAGTCTAGTGTTTATAAGCATATTTCCAGCAACATGCAGCCTAGCAATATCTTCATGAATATATTATATTCTTGCTTTGGGAAATAGGGTACCTCTCACTTCTTCTAATACTTCCCATCTCAAGTTCTTTTCAATTTCCTCGCTTCAGTCAGACCGTATGAGTAATGAGTTTCTTGTGTGCTAGGCGCACAATTTTTAAATGCATTAAAAAGTGTTACACTCGAGTGCCACACGTTTATTACACACACTGAGGACGAAAACAGAGCCCACTTACACACAACACAACCCACTTAACCATAGACACCCTGAAGAAGAGGGGCGTAAGTATAATGGAAAAATCGCATTCAAATTGTTTGGTTCACAAATAAATTGTTAAAATTCATCACTCAAGGCGCGTCGCGCCGCTTCATCAGTTACTCAGCCCAGCAAATTGATTGACTTTAAATTCAATTGAATTCGAGCGGCAGAGCAGGCCTACTTCATTCCATAACAAATTATTATCCGCGCTGATCGTATGGGCTTCGCTTGTTTTCTGCTTTGACAAAAGCATGACAGACACTTTATTAGGTTTCGCTATTAATTTGCATGGCGAAGATCCTTTAAAAAAAAAAGTAAATAAAATATATGCGGCTCAGTGACAGCAAAATCACAAAATTCCATTAATTTTGAGCAGTCAATCAAAATTGCCAGCTTGAAGTCGATTATGTTATGCTAATGAATTCCGAGGACGACGGGGTCCTGTCCTAGGCAAAGGACAAGACAAGGATTGGTAGCGTGCCAGCAAGTCAGTGGCAGTTACCGAACATAAGTCATTGGCCGTCATCTGGCAGTCATCATCATTTATTATTATTTTTGCGAGGCACACATGGCGTATGCGTGATGGCAAGTCAGAAACAAAGAGACTTCGCCATAAACAGGGCAATGCAAATTTAGTTTTTCGAATTCCCTTAATTAAGTGGCACTCAATATCGGCAGCAGAGAGAGACGACATGTACAAATATTTATAAAGCTTTCATTTGAGTGCCCAATTGTAGACAAATGAAATTATGCTCTATATGGCTGTAACGGCACTTCACATCGGTTTACCCTTGCCACATACACATGAGCCACATATATACATACATATGTATGTAAATAGATCCCATCTATGGCTCATTTCGAGTGCTTTGTCAACTCATTTAATTGTTGATTTCCACCCACACACACGGATCAACTTAGTGCTCACAGTTCAGCTGGGACTCAAGCCAACATAATATTTGTTTATGCAAATTGCATTTAATTAATACATGAATACGTGTTTAGCGTGGCTGCTTCCGGTTGCCACTTAAAGCTCTGCGGTCATCGCAGTGCGGCATTAAGAAGAAAGCAAAAAGGGAAAGGAGTCTCTCTCCATGTTAGTATGTGAGAAATTTTGAAATTTTGCGGTTGGCTGGCGTTAATTCCCAGAAAAGCCGCAACGCAGATAAGAAGAAACATCAGTATGGCTTTGGGCGAGCGGCCTCAAGAACAATTAGTATATGTACACGGGCAATATATTTTTCATATATTTAAAAGTCATTTTGAATACAAACCTTTGGCGAGGCGAAGTTAGCTTCCTTTCTTGTTTTAAACTTTATCTGTTAAACAATCTATTATTAAAGCTCATCCAGTATAAAATAAGAAATTAAAATTAAAATTCTAAAGTTCAAAATATTTGCTTAGAGATAAAATTTATCTTTAACTAAACAAAAATTCTCTGATACTTTCCGCACACCTTTTTTTTGTCCCTTTCCCTATGGCTATTAGCAATTTAATGGCAACATCATCAACAGAAGCAGCACACATTGTGCCCCGCACTCCAGATAGTTTGACATTAAGCGAAGTCTGCGAGTGTATGGAATATCTGCAAGTGTGTACATGCCACGTAACGTTTTAAATACTCGTTTAGGCATGTTTCTCAACTCAAAACCCAAAAATGGAAACTACCCGGACTACGAATTCGGGTTCGAATGGCAGACAACGAATTCCTGAACAAGAACAGCCTTCATGGACTAACTCAATTTAAGCCAAGACAACCCAGGGGTAGAAAAAAAAATAAATACAGAAAGTGAGCTGAATTTCTTGTGTCACTAAGTGAGACCCTTAAAGAGTAACCTTATTTTTCCAATCTTTTTAAAAAATGGGAATATTTTCAAAATGCCTGGCCTACACACACACACACAGAGAGAGACACAGCTTCGGGCAGAGATACACAAAACATGTTTTTAGGGCCCAAGCCAATGGTAAATAGAAAACACCAACAAAAATTCAACACAGCAAAAAAAGGTTGTTGCAAAACGCTACGGGAGATTTGTGAGACGGAAACTGAATATCGAACACGTTTTTTTACTTTGCCACTGTCCCTCCCTCAGCCATATGGTACTCTCGCAGTGTGTGTGTGTGTGTGTGTGGGTGCTGGTGTGTGTGCCTAGATTTATGCAGTATTTCATTTGAATTTTTGTGGATTCGGATAATGGAGTAACTAAGCGACCATGTTCAAGTGTCGGCCGCAATTGTACATAAATATCCTGGGGAGTGCTTTGAGTCAAGTGGAACTCAAATTATATGGTAATCGGTGTGAGGATATTTTGTTGTTTTTTTTTAGTGAAGTGTTGTTGAGAAGTCAGAAAGGTAAAAGACAAACATGAACTTAAATCAATGTATAAAAGCCCATTAAAAATCAAAATTTTCTGGTATTCGTTTAAGTTTTTACTAAGAAATTTTATTCTCTTCAATTCTTAGCTACTGGGCAGTGACTAATATCGACTACATACACTCACGAACAAGCAATCGTGTCTTCATGATGATTTTTTGCGTCTGGACGGCGGCAGTGATTGTCTCCTTGGCCCCACAATTTGGATGGAAGGATCCAGATTACCTGCAGCGCATCGAGCAGCAAAAGTGCATGGTCTCGCAGGATGTGTCATATCAGGTGGGCAATAAATTTCATTTAGTGAACTCTCCACTCTTTTTTAACTTTATTTTTACCCTGCCTCCCCAGGTATTTGCCACCTGTTGCACCTTTTATGTGCCGTTGCTAGTCATATTGGCGCTGTACTGGAAAATCTATCAAACGGCCCGCAAGCGCATACATCGGCGGCGACCGCGACCCGTCGCTGCTGCGGTCAATAATAATCAGGTACAGTGGGGCTTAGGCTTTGGTCTTCACATTCCCTAAACGTAATTAAGTCATCGCCAAAATTAACGGGAACTAAGACATTTAATCGAATACAGAGTGGTGATTTTTAGTAGGAGACGTAGCGAAGCATATTGAGAAAACTTAAAAGGCTATAGAAACTTGAGAAAAATTGTAATAAAGTATTATACACTTTTAGTACCTTTAAAATTTAGTTCCAAGTCTATTACAATTTTCTCAGGTGTTATAAAATATGGCAAGGCAATATCAAAATGCATTTCCTTAGGACACCCTGTTATGCCCACAAAATTCGCTGTTCAAACCACCACAGGCTGGTCAGTGCAATTATGCAGTCGATCGGAGTATGGCAAAGGCCACAAATTCAACCCAGAGACGGGGGTCAGTCAAAGGCCAAACCGCAGGCAACGTTCTGAAATTTCTAAGCACATTACTCGGGGCGTAGCCCGGCTGACCTCTGATCCCTTATGAAATTATGCCCTTCAATTTAAATATGCATAGCACACGGCCGAGAACGCAACCCAGGGGGACTCTTGGGCCGGGCAAATGGACTGTAATTAGGCTGTATCATCCATGGTGATGAAATATGCAATGCCAAAAGGCGGAGTATCGCAACAAAAAAAATCGAAGAAGTGGGTGAGCCAGTGAGTGAGTGGCTTACGTTAAGCATACGCCACGTGGACATTAAAGCCTTCTTGGCAGAAAGTTGAGCGATAAGTGGCAGCTTGTCGTTACTTGTGAGTGTCTGAGAGTGTAACCCGGCTTGGGGTGGAGTGTGAGCTTCCTCCTGCCTCCTTGGCCAGAAGTTTGTGCGCCCTAATGCGGCAGCTGGTCAAACTAATACGCACAGGATGTGTTCAAGCCAAAAGTCTCTCTGGTCGAAAATGTAGTTTTGTTGTTTTTCTTTTCTTGTTGTTGCTCCTTTCTGGCTGCGAGACGACAGAAATTTCAAGTATTTCCAAGTTGCTCTTATCAACGAAATTAAAAACTAATTTTCGTTTCGAGTTTGCTTTAACTTTCTCCCCACACGATAGGGTATCTGAAATTGGGGTTACTTTTGGCTCCCTTATCCCCTGACTCTTACTTCTATATATATATATATATATATATATATATATTTTTTCAATTTGGTCTTGCCCAAAAAGCTGCAGCTGCTGCTGGGAAACTGCTACTTAGCGTAAGCATAGTGCTGTCTAAATTGAAAATGACCATTTGACGTAGAAATGTTTGCAACCACTTACCAACATGGTGTATAGGTGAACAGTTGCGGTTGAAATAATAGATGAAGTTGAAATGTAACTGAAAAGGCGTTTAGTTAATAAGAAAAAGGAAAGAAAGCTAACTTCGGCTTATATCTAACATAATATGAAATACTTTTATATTCAAGTTATTTTTAGTTTTCCATTTTTTTTATTACTTTAATTTATTTTACATTTACAGTCTTACATTTTCCTCCACATTTAGCGATTTTCTATATGACAGCTATGCAATATAGTCGTCCGTCTTTAATTAATTTAAAAAGGAAATTCGAGAATAATACAAAATGCTCATATCTCAGATATCGTTCCTGTATATACGATATATGACCTAGTGAGACTAGATAGACAGATAGCTTAAAAACTGAGGGACAATTTTACGTAGACGGTCAGACGGACTGACGAACATGGCTAAATCGACTTGGCTGTTGATGCTAATCAAAAATATAGGGTCGGAAAAGGCAATTATACCCTGTAAAATAACAAAGTAAAGTAGTTCCTCATTAAGTCAATGCTCAACCTCTTTTTAGTAATATAATTCCTACGGCTCTCAATTATAATTTCTATTATCTTAACCACTTCTGTTCAAAGCCACGTGTGTGTATAGAACACCGACTACAGAGGCTAGTGGGGAGAGGGGAAGCTGGCAAAAAGTCATTGGAATCACAAATTCAATGCGCAAACAAGACAAGTTGTCCGCTATTTGCCAATCGTACACATGTCCTCGCCCGATGCCCTGGTCCTGGTCTCGGCCCTGCGCCGATGTTCGATGTCCAGCCCGACCCCGAATCTAGCCTCACATGCGTGCTTTAGTTACATGTCAACACACTTACCCGCACACGCACACACACTGCCTAGATCCACATCCATTTAGTGCCACTCACTAGTCCTTGTCCTGCCTTCTCCTGGACTGTCCTGCGTTGTCCTGCTTGTTGGTTTTAGAATATATTTACGCAGCACACACATCTGATACGAGTACATCCCTTACACTAGCGTAGGCCTGGGATTTGGCACGCAGAAAGGGCATTAGTCCTGCGACGCCCCTCCCTAAATTTTCTATTCTCCAATAACTAAATGCTTTCAAATTGAAAATTGCTTTCCTGCTTGATGAGGGTACGACATACACGCGTCCCGCTGAGCTCTACGCTCTTTGCTTTTTAAGCGAGAGAATATAAATTTCCAGCTAATTGCATTTGAATTCGGTATGTTTATTGGACAAATTACAAAATAATTCGTAATCGAATTCACAAAACTATCATTGCCTTAATAATTTACACCTTCCCCAAAAGTTTGTGACTCTGTGTGTGTTTTGTATTTTAATTGAAATGTAATTTTCATGTCACACACCCACGCAAACCCACATTGATTTTGTAATTAGCGACAAAAAGGCGAAGCCCAATGGCAATTAAGGGAATCAGGTATTATCTGTAACTCACCTATTTTCCAGCGAGCCAATTTTATTAATAATCCAACATCGTAAGCACCATCATCACAATTACATTTGCATATAGACATATTGACACTTTCATAGCCAAAGCATCCGAAGAACAGCGCCTGAGTGAGGAGCATATTTGGCCAACTCGCCAGCTGCGACACACGGCGACGTGTCTGCGGTCGAAATATAATCAACAAGCGACAAATGAAAAAACTGTCCAGCAAAAGTTTAGATTGCTGAAAATATGAAAGCAAATTATTTCAATAAATATAAGCATGAAAAACATTTTTTTTATAGTAAAAGTTCAAGTTGCTAAGAAAAACCTAACAGGTTTTTTTTATATTCCATTAAAACTAAAAAGCACATTAAATATTTATAACACACCACAATCAATGTCTAGAGAATTCCTAAATGTTTCTAAAAAATACTTATATAGATGAGTACTAATAATTAATGCAGATATGGAAATTCAAGTTTTTAATTTAATATTGCCACATTATTAGCAAAACTCACTAAAATACCTAAAGATTTAAGAGCTGTTAAAAAAAATTTTTTTTTAACAAATATAGGTAAGATAAATAAATATGGGCATTTCGCGCACGAGACATTCGTACGCATTCAACGTAAAAAAACAGTAAGACGGAAACGAAAGACGAAAGTCTTAACAAATAGCACTTTATTAGTTCTTAACTTGTTGCAAAGATTGATTTTCAAGTGCTTCACACGGGACAAATAAAGGAAGTGACTTTGAAGCAATACGAATTCCTATGAATTCTGAAGCATTACTTTAATAGAGCTAATTTAAAAATATTGTGCACAGATGACTCCCAAATTTTTCATTAAAAGAAAACAGGTGCTTCCTTATGTTTTTCATCAAAATATTAAAAAAATCGCGTTTTCGAGAATATGCATTTGATTATTTCGAAATTTGTCTTAGAATATGCTACAGCCTTTCAAATTTGATTAACTTTACAATTTCCCAATGTTGCTATGTTGAAAAAACCATTTAAGAGAAGTTTTAGTTTTTTGGCCGAGGCTGATCTTTCTGTGGAATTGTCCATATACGTTTTAAAATATATAACAATATTTTTTTTAAATACCCTTCGAAGGCCTTCAAAACATTTATTTATATGAAAATGCATAAATACATCTGGCAAAAATGTTAGAATAACTTATTGGTCTTGGCAAACATTTTAAATGAATTTAAATTTTTTCTTGAAAGCAAATCTCAATTGAAGTTTAAATAAATGTTCAAGTAAATAATGCAGTCCCTATTGTATATCCGTTCCGAGGCCAAGTTTGCATTTGATTTGTCCGTTATTTATGGCGGATTTATTTTAATTTTCGTAGCTGCTAGGCTGCCTAGGCTGGCATCTCCCAGCGAGACATCCTAGCGGCCCCGCTGGAGTCATAAATTTTGTTGCCCAGTGTAGTTAATACCCAAGACATTCTTGTCACACTCAGGACCAAACATAAATCGCATGAGAAACACATTATTGAATACGCACTCAGGCGCTGCCTGCCACACGCAGGAGGAGCGGAGGCTAAACAGCACATGTCTCTCGGCAAGAAAAACAATTAAATAAGAAAACAACTAACATAAATTAGCTAAAGTGCCGAAAAATGGCTAAGGACACGAGGCGATGCGAGACGAAAATGAGTGTATCGTTTAATGAAAACGCTTAAATACACACGGAAACAGACAGGGCATCTGCATAAAATTCCCATTGAGCATATATCCGCATCCTTATCGTTATTTTTCCTAAACAGAGAGCAGGCGCTCTTATCGCCATGTTGGGCTTGGCAAAAATACACGTATGTACCTACATTTAGTTTTCCCTGCAGACAGGCTTGATTTTCTTTGACAATTGTTTTTCTAGTGACCAATTTCAGACCTTGGCAATAATGGTTTCTTTTTCCTACAGACAGCTTTGATTTTCTTTTTGTTGGAAATTCAATTAAAGTTTTTAGGGAAACTTAAATTAAACACAATGCTTCCTAGCAAAAACTTAAAGTTAGGCAGGCTG
Source organism: Drosophila punjabiensis (assembly GCA_008042585.1). Classification (NCBI taxonomy): domain Eukaryota; kingdom Metazoa; phylum Arthropoda; class Insecta; order Diptera; family Drosophilidae; genus Drosophila; species Drosophila punjabiensis. Next base: position 81,925 of record VNJR01005424.1, read on the forward strand.
CTGTTGCCTGTTATGTATTAATTTCGGACCAACTTGCACCAGCTCCCTCTGGGACAGCTTTTTCCTTTTTCTGCTCTGTACCTAATTAAGCTTAAACTCTTCAATATTTAATAAGCTATCTGGGTGACCCCTAGTCCGGAACCCACAAGACACTTGACGTAGACTCGTCTATCCAGTTCCCCCCTTTGTTTCTTTGGTAAGGTCACACGCACGCACATTTAATACTATTTTCGCAAATATTCACACCAGCCTGGAAACCCTTTTTTCTCCTCGATGAAGTTTCCGCAACACACGACTGGCAAAATCAGCATCAATTTATTTATTTAAAGCAATATCGTATCGACTTGCAAAAGGTCAGACGAGGACGAAGATGACGAGGCCGAGTTGCCAAAAGGTTGGACTACTCAATTACTTTAATTTGGTGGGATTGAAGGCGACAAAAAAGAAACGTACACAAAGGAAGAGGAGATATGTTTAGTCGAAAAAAAAAACTCAAAACACGAAAGGAAGCTAACTTCGGCACGCCGAAGTTTGTATACCCTTGCAAATAGCAATACTTTCATATTCATATTTGTACAGTTTTTACATTTTTTTTTTTTTTAATTTTAGCATGTAAAGTAAAATGAAATTGTCCTCCACATTTACCGATCGATTGTATGGCAGCTATATGATATAGTAGTCCAAATTTTATAAAATTAAAAATTGAATTCGAGAAAAATACAAGATTGTCATATCTAAGAGTAGATGAAGATTTGTTGAAAACTGGCGAAGATATTATTTTTATTATTATTAAGTTCTCGTTCATTTCTATGGCAGCTACATGATGTAGTCGTCCGAATTTCATACAATTAAGACAGAAATTTATTATTAATATAAAAAGCTTATATCCCTGAGTAGATAGATTTATGTTGAATACTGATAAAGCTAAAACTTTTGTCCTAAAAATTTCTCGATCGTTCCTACATCAGCTATAGAATATAGTAGTCCTATTTTTATAAAATTAAATCCATGACTCTTATATAATACATAAAGCTCATAACCGAGAGTAGATCAAGATATGGGAATTTCTACAGAAATGTCAATCGCGGAAAAAAACTTAAAAGTTCTCTAAAATAATTTTTTTCAGCATAATTCCTTTGAGATATGTTCCAATTGATTAAATTTGAAAGACTTTAGCATATTATAAAACAAATTTCGAAATATTTGAATGCATATTCGCGCAAAAGCGATTTTTCGGTGTTTTGATGAAAAACGCCATAAAACGTCATCTTTTGATGAAAACTTTCAAAACGATGCATTTCGCTTCCATTTTTTTCCTAACATCACTAGAATAATGCAGTCAGAATTAAATGGATATATACTATTCTATTTTACTCAAATAATATAAAACAACATGAAAAGTTTGATGGAACAAAATGTAACGTGCGACATGTAACGTTCGACAGGGTTTAAAACTAATTATAAAATAAACCACACTAATTTTTAAACTGAAATTAAGAACACAAGAAAATAACATTATCGTATGAACTTTAAAATTTTTTTCATAAAAATAATCCCTGTGGTTTCGCTGAAATCAGAGATTGAACAGCTCGCCGCGAATGTGACTTCTGTTTGTGTCACGTGCGAATCCTTTACTTTTATTTAATTATCTTGAATTCCAGTAAACGCTCAATATCAGTCTACAATTATAGTGCTAAACAAGAGCTATAACATAATAGATATACCCATATGTTTAAAAACAGTGAAGTTTTAATTATTACTATAAATTTACGGATCGTTTCAATGGCATCTATATGATATAGTTGACAGATCTGGCCCGTCCCGACTTATATACGAGTAAGAGCATATGGAAGACTATCTAAAAAGTTTCATTCAGATATCTTCAAAACTGAGGCTCAAGTTTGCGTAGAAACGGACAGGCGGACCAACAAACGGACATGGGTAGATCGACTCGGCTGCTAATGCTGATCGAGAATGTATATACATTATAGCGATTGCCTCCTTCACTGCGTTGCAAACCTCTGACATAATTTATTATACTCTACAAGGGTATAAAAAGAAGCTAAAGAAAGCAAGTGGAAGAATGTCTACAAAGTGAAGTGACGAATTTCTTAAGGTATTACATTTTGCAGGAGAAAAAGACAATGCTGCTTGATGGCCATTCCGGGAACCGCTATTGGAGGAACTTTGGTTTCCTTTTCGCCAAGTGGCCGCACGCTCGAATCAGTCTCCCACCACCTAGTAATCAGTAGACCAAACTTTGCATCCTAGAACTAGAGATTAGCGACCAAGAGCTACAAACAAAAAACGAACAAAATGGGTATTAATTAAAATGTGAAGTGCAAAGGCAGGCACAAAAAGGCCCCAACTCGGCGTATGGAGGAGAAAGAGAGAGACCCAGAACTACACACACAGAGGCAGAAGCAGAGACTACGCGAAGAATTTAAAATTGTTATAAATGTCACTCAGTAAAAAATAAATCTTCCTTAATTGGATACTAATAAGTATCGTCGGAATCGGGGAGGCAAGGAAGACACCAAATGGGGTTTCTTTCAGACGATGATTAAATAGCTGGGCTTATCATGCAATTCAATGTTGTTTAGCACTTCCGGAACCCAAAAACAACAAAACAAACTCGCGTGTCCAACAAGCAAATTAGATACTAAAACCACAATATCACAAACAAGTCATAAAACAATTAGTTACTTCATGTGTTGCTTTAACAAGGTGGTTTGTCAATTCTATATCGTCTACTGACGATATTGCATACTGCATTCGTGGCTATAGGAAACTAAATAACAATTAAATTAGTAAGTAATAATATCTAAAAATTAAAGATGCAACATATTTTATGACTAACTATTTGTATATCCTTTGCTTATCCTTAAGTAATAATATCTAGAAATTAAAGATGCAACATATTTCATGACTAACTATTTGTATATCCTTTGCTTATCCTTAAGCAAAGGATATGCAAATACTAATTTAATTACATATTTTCATTTTGTATTATTATTTTATCGATACTTCAACCAACACTATAATCCACCAATGTCGCAAAAAGGTAGCTTACTTTATTATACTTTCTTCCCACACAGTATATCCGCTAACAGCTGATCAACAGCCTGTGGCTCATGCAAAACAAACTTGGCTGAAGTTCTTCTTCAGCTGTTTCTTCTTTTTAATAAAGCTAAAGACTTAAAAAATAATATATGTATGTATATATTAAGTAAATGGTACAATGTTGTAATATTGGTCTATTAAATTTAAAGGTAATTACACATTTTTATAACAACTATTGACATATATTTAATTTCGCCACTTAATAAAAAAAAATGTACTAAATTCATTATATATTAACGTATAAAAATCTTTAAAAATCGTCAAACATTTAATACTAAAAGAAAAAACCTTATGTTTAGGAATTTTTAATGAACTAATGAGTCATATGAGTTATATATTCATCAGCTAGGTTCTCTTCTAAGAAATAATTTACTTGCTATTTCAAATTTCTTTTTTAGATACCTTTAAATATCAGCCTAACTTTTTAGCTCAAAACACTTGCCAAGTCGAAGTTCATTGTCCCCATGAATCATGAAAATACACTACATCAAGGGCAGAAAAAAAGGGTAAACTGGAGAACAAAAAAGAGGAAAAATCAGAGAGGTCAAGCTCTGGGAGCAGTCACTCGTGAAATTTATTTTCAGGTCAGGAAAAACACTTTTCGGGGGACTCTGTAGCAAAAACACACACAATTTATTTAAGGGAAGCAACCCACTTACATATGCATATAGTGGGATACGGATCAGATCTTGAAGTTTTTTATCCTTTTTCACTTTTTTTGGTATGCGTGCAAATTGCGGTTTATTGAAGCGTTGTATTGAAGGCAAGAATGTAAATTTTTTCCGGCCATCGGCTCCTTTGTTATTCATTTTAATGCTGTGTGAAGAAGTATGAATTCAATTTAAAGTCAAAGGACAAAAATCAATGCTGACTCTATCCTTAACCTCTTTCCCCACTCTTTTTGATTGTGTTTATTGCCATCTCTGTTTTCCAGCCGGATGGAGGTGCGGCAACAGATACAAAACTTAATCGACTGCGGCTACGCCTTGGCAGATTGTCCACGGCCAAGACCAAGGCCGGAAGTGTCGGTGAAGACGGCGACGGAGCTGCAACTGGCCCAGGATCTGGAGGTCCTGGAAGCAGAGCTCTGGGCCTGGTCGACGGCAACTCAACGAACACAGTCAACACTGTCGAGGACACCGAGTTTAGCAGCTCCAATGTGGACAGCAAAAGCCGGGCCGGTATCGATGTATGTATTTTATATTGGTTCGGGAATCACTAGTGGCTTCAAAGAGCATGCCTAGTTAAGAAGGGCTATGTTTTTTCATTTAATTTGATTTATGATTGATGATTTGGCACATACTGGCGCAAAAACCATGGTTTATTATTTATTATTATTAACTATTGAGAATAGATATTTTTTTCTTTTCGCAAAAATATTCAAATAATTATTTCCCTTTTTGAAACTAAGTCACTTCATAATTATAAATAAACAAACTGATTTTGGCTTTTCCTTAACCCAGAAAACATATAAGCTTTGTGTCTTCCCTTAATTTAAATTTGACGCAAAATCGCAACGTTAAACTGCGAATTTAAATTAAAATTAAATTTTAAAAATTCATGGAATTGTCCTGAATGTTTTTTTCTTTCTGTTGAGTGAAGCAACGCGAAAAAGAACAAGGCGCATTTTTTGGGTTTAAAACAAATTTCATAACGCCTGACATGTGCCCAACGATCTGAGAAGCGGCCTTGCTTCCTGTATCCTGGAGGCACACACACACAGAGTTTGATGGAATGGACTCGCAGATACAAAGAATACCAGCATAGGCTGACCAAAAATAAACTCACCAGCTTTCAGCTCATTTCCCGCTTTATTATTCGTCTCCTGCGCCGCTATAAACTACCATATGCCCTTCTCCTGTACCTTTGGGAAATTGAAATGATTTTTCCTCATGGCTACCTTTTCACTGAGCTTTTCCTTTTTTCACGCGGCTAATGAGACATTAGCTGGCTGACATCGTCGTCGTCGCAGCAATATGCACTTGAGAATTCCTTGGGCCAGCATTCCCCAAAAATGATCAAGAAACGGGGTGAGACCACCAGCTTGACTTTTTATCATGTCTCCGGCAGTGATATACATTTCTTGGGGATGAATTATATATATATATATATATTTCCATTACCAGAGAAGGTCTACGGTTAACCCTAATTTTTTATAAAAATGAAAGTAAAATAACTTATTCGGTAATTTTGGTAAATAAGAGGAACTAAAGTAAAGACTAAAGTAAAGACTACTATTTAATTACAAGTTTATTGGCAATTTCATAATTGTAAGTGGAGTCGATGCCTTAAAGGGCAGGATAAGAAAGCCACTTCCCTTTATATGCAGGATAAATCCGTGGCAATCCAGGCAAATAACCCGCCACTCGACCAAAATGTCAGCAATAAAATGCAGGCCAAGCCTTCATTTTTTTGGGGAAATCCCCTAGGAAAGAAGAAAAGAAAAGGACCGCCGGAGCCCAGTGACCCTCCGAATATTTGTATTTAGAAGGCATTTTATGTTCTTCAATTTTCGGCCAGCGATTTTATGGCTGAAAAAATAATCCAAGCATGGCTACACACATTCAATAATAACACACATTAAAGCGATGGGCGCAGAGAAGCAAGCCATAAAGGAGCAAAGGCAGAATAAATTGCTCGAACGTTTTGTTTGCATTTGCTACAAGCCGGACCAATACCTTGCAGCGCCAAACACAGAAACGAGGTGGCGGCTGGCCAAAGGTTAGGAAGCGGGGCAACAGCAAACAGGACACACTGGCATCGTCAGGTTCGTGCCGGTTAAGTAATAGCAAAGTCAAATATAAGCTGTGACAAGGATACGCTCCCTTCTTTTCAGAAGCAGCAGCAGGACACAGCGACCAAGGAGTGAAGAGATTCAAATGAAAACAAAAAAGAAAGCTAACTTTGGCACGCCGAAGTTTGTATACCCTTGCACATTGCAATTAATAGTCAATACATATATAATATATTAATATTCATATTATTAAAATTATTTTTAAAATGTTGCATTTTTATACCCTTGCAGGGTATTATAATTTCAGTCACAAGTTTGTAACGCAGTGAAGGAGGCATTTCCGACCCTATAAAGTATATATGTTCTTGAGCAGCATCACTAGCCGAGTCGATCTAGCCATGTCCGTCTGTCCGTCCGTCTGTCCGATTATACGCAAACTAGTCTCTCTCTGTCGTTCCGACATATATACGAGTAAGAGTATATAAAAGACTATCTGCTAAGTTTCACTCAGATAGCTTCAAAACTGAGGGACTAGTTTGCGTATAATCGGACAGACTGATAGACAGACAGTTTAAATTGAAAAAGCGACCGACTATATTATATAGCTGTTATAGGAACTATCGGTATATATGGAAAATAACATTTTACTTTACATGTAAAAAATGTAAAACTGTAAAAATAAAATGAATATGAAAGTAATTCACATTATATTAGGTAGGGATAGAATTTAATTGATCCAATTGCAATCTGCAATCGGCGTGCGTATATAAAAATTCATTTAACCTTTTCTTATGACTTTTGGCATACGGATTTCCATACATTCCTGCGTCTTGAAAAACTTCGGCCTAAAATCGAAATACCTTTCTTTGTAAAGTAAGCAACCAAAACATGATCAGGAGCGAAAAGTCAGTTAGTGAAAGCAAAAGTGGAAAATGAGAACGAGAGAAACAAAGCTAAGCTTTTGGAGACCTTTGACTTCTTAGCCCTTGGACTCCGATTGCGATTCTGCCTATTATTCCCATTCCGATTTCAATTCCGATATCTAGGGGGCAGGGTACCGCCTAACAAGGCACTCAATACGTTTGAGTAATTGAGGAAAATATGTTGATGGCTTATGGCCAACTGCTTTCGGTTTTCGACCAGAAAACTCCCATCGCTCTCCCGCTTTCTTTCCCTATATCGGTCTATTTTCTCATTTTCTTGGACCTGAGATTAAATATTTATTTGGAAATGGTTGCGTCACACACCTCTCCAGCTCTCACACTCGCCATCTTTCCTGCTTCTCCCTTTGGCCTGCTGGGCAAATAAGTGGACAGCCAAATAAATAAACAAACATGCACACTCTCGCATTTACGCATTGCCCGAAAGCAAATATATAAATTTATTATTATAGTTGTGTGTGTGCAAAGACTCCACAGAAAAAAGCTACGAAAAATATAAATAAGAAGCTGTATTGGGATAGTTACTGGAGCGCAGAAATTATTGACTTTCTGCGAAATATAAAATGCCTAAAAAATGTTCCCTCTTATTTACTTCACTGCATATCCTTCCTTCGTGGCAGAAATGCAAAATGGCAGAATCTCTTCAATTGCAATCTGCACTGTTTTTTCCACTCTCTATCTCTTCTCTATTGTTCCCCGGGCTCTAAATTAAACTACGTTGCTTTGTTGTTGATGCGTCTTTGGCTTCGCCTTTGATTTGCTTTGCTTTGATTCGGTTGGAACGCCTCACTGTGCTTTGCTTTGCAACATATTAAAAATGCTGCAGGAAACAGAAATCGAATAGTTTGTTTGTATTGGGACATACAATTACAGTGGCGATGACAATGCACACATGCACGCTGGGCTGAACAAACGTATGGAATCTAAAAATTTAATTTAGTATATGGGAGATTTACATATACCGCATTGTATATATATCAGTTTTTATTACCAACATATCTCATGCAGAGTTACTATAAATTTAAATATTTTATAAAATTTTATTATATTTTTAGAGAAATATCTTAAAAAAAAAGTTTCACATAATTTTAAAATTCGTTGTTTGCTCATGGTCCACCTCATTGCCAACAAATACGGTGTTATGCTCAGCTTTTTCTCCTCTTTTGTTACTTTGAGTTTATGCACAATTGGCCAATGACCATTGAATTTGATGCGAACTAGGCTGCTGTCCAGAGATTTATCGTCCCATATTCCCCATTGTTCAACCGGCACACCAGTTTTTTTTATTTCTGCTGAATTTGAATGTCTTCCCGGACACAAATTACATACTCGACACAATATGTTTCATAATTTATAGCCACATCACAGTCATAAAATTCATTTAGTCCGGCCATTAATTGAACTTGGCTTACTTTGGAGCAAAAGCGGAAGACGACAACAAAAATTACAGCACTTAATGTCTTTTGTTCCCTTATTGTTGCTCCCAATTTACAAGTTTTATATAGTAAACATAATAGAGGATTTCTTGAAATTTAAAGTATATATAATATATAATATATAATATATAATATATAATATATAATATATAATATATAATATATAATATATAATATATAATATATAA